>VWZE01002140.1:0-48585 GCA_013396675.1 Eubucco bourcierii | reverse complement strand
CTGTCGCTTTGCGGTTAAGTCAAGCGGCCGGCGGCAGCGGGCGGGGCAGTCTCCGCGCCGGGCTGCCCGGCCGGCACTGCGGGCTCGCCCGCCCCACTGTCGCCGCGCTTCCGCCGCCCGGCGGCGCGCCCGATCCGCGAGCACGCGCGGAAGGGCTCGGCTCCGCTTCCGCGTCTTTCCGCGGCCGCGCAGTCTGCCCGCTGTGCCGTTGTGACGCTCACTTGTCGAGCGGCGGAATCGCCGGCCGGGCAGCCGGAGCCTTGGGAGCTGCGGCTGTATGTGGCTGTCGCCCTTCTCTGCCTGTGATGTCTATACGGGAAGTTGGTTACTGCCGTGGATGTAACACGTAGATGTAAATTAATCTCTTTTATTAATTTATTTTAAAGCCTCAAGCGCATTTCAGGCAGCGAGACAAAATCTCGTCCATTGGTTTTGTCTTTGTCGTTTTCAATGGGTTTAGAGTGTGGATGCTTTGTAGGTGACCACAATAAAGGACTTTAAAATGGATATGTTGGTTTTTAATACCCAGTCGTCATCTGGCAAGGGTTCGCGTTATTCTGCGCGTTATTTTATGAATTGGGTTCTGCTCGAGGTTTCTGCCTGAGCAGGATGTTTCTCATTGCGTTTCTAGTGGCTGCTGCATTAAAAATTACAGAAAAAAAAGGCAAAAACTACGACTTCGGGAAATGATAATTCTCTTGTATTTTTCTTGAATTTGTGTGTTAAGAGAGAAAAGAAAACATTTATTGGGTTTTTCAACTACAGATGAGTTTATATATTGTGTTGCGTTGCTCTGTGTCTGAGCTTGATCCTTTGGGCTTGATCAAAATGTCAAATGCAGCATAGGAGTATCTGCAGCTCTTGACAAAGTAGGATGTCGTGATTTTATTATCTGTGAGCAGGACTTTAAAATGATTTATCAGGAATTCACTGTTTTAAAGGGGTACTTAAGGGCTGGCCGTGCATCTGTGCTTTATCTGAATATGGATTGCCTGAACATGCTGGGAATAACTGTATGTGTAAACTGGGGAGGTGCTGAGCATTTGCAGGACCAGACCGTTAAGAATATAACAAAATATATTAAATACTTACTTCTTACTTATGTAGATTGATTGTTGTAATTAGCATTTTGTAGAAATATTTATGTTATTTTAAATATGGCAACAATATCTAGAAACCAGAATAGTGATTGGCAGCTTCATTGTATCTTTCAGTCCTGGGAAGGATTTAGATGTGCAGAGCCATTATTTCCCACCTCCTTAAAATATTTTGCTGGAGATCTCTCGATTCAGGATGTTTTCTGAAATCTTTATTAAAAAAAAAAAAAGTATTAATGGTTATTTTTATAGGAAATGTCAGATAAAAATAAATCCCTGTGTATACTAAGATCATTGTTTGTAAGGGCCTGAGCCTTTAGCAGTTTTTTGATTGAGAGTTGCCATTCTTGGTTCTTAGGTAGTCCCAAGCTGCCAACCACTATCTTTGCTTTTTAAAAATACCACTTACAGTAGTAATTTACAATACTGTTCCTACCTTAAGATACAGAGGTCAGATAGCCTTTTTTTTTTTACTCTAAATACTTACCTGGTCGCAGCCCAAAGGAAAGGCTCTAGTATAAAAAAACTGAAATAGACTAAACTTCTCCCGAAGTGAGTTAGAGAACTGTGGGTCGGGTTTTGGTTTGTTTGTGCGTTTTGTTGTTGGTGGGTGTTTTGTTGTTGTTTTAAAGATACATTACAAATTTTAAAAACAAAACCTTGAGACAGTATTCTGGGAGTCCCAGGTTAGGTTTCCTGAAATTCTTCATTTGGGTCTGCTGCTGGTGTACGCCTTTCTGCTGCAAGATGGCACACTAAAACTGGAGATAAAGTAATGAAAATATTAATAGAATACTGTCAAGTTATTTTATTGACTGATACTAATAAAACATTTTTGCAATATTTTCATCTAAATACTCAGAGGGGAATTGAGAGAAAAAGACTTGAGCTGTTAATATGGGCGAGAGAGGTATAGATGTGTTCATGCTTATGACAGTGTACGGAATTGTGCCTTTCTGCCTTATTTCTCTTTCTTTAAAACATGATTGGACCACTGTGATTGTGGGGATATGACACAGCGTGCTACAGAAAGAAGCTATGAAGAGCCGCAGTTAATCCCTGTAGTACATTTTTTTCCTCTTTCACGAAAAAGGTTTGCATGGATATGTAGTGTTTGAAAACAAATCATCTGTACTACTGAAATCTCTAAGCAGAAGTACCCACTTGTAGCAGAATTGTGTGCCTGCTTTGTGGTTAGTTGTTCCCAGCATTAGCAGTGAGGGGTTCTCCTACTGTCACTGTCCTTTAAGACCCAAAAGTAGATAGAAGGAAAAAAAGTGTGATTGCATAATTGGTGCAACTCTGTCCTTTATCTGTGTTGAGAGTTTAGAGAAGTGTAGTTGATGTATCTGGTGTCCAACATTTGTTTCACTGAGGTACAGCATCAGTACGTTTATAGCCAGCGCGTCATCATCCATCTCTGCTTTGGGTGGAATTTTAAGTTACTTATAGTGCTGTATGCACAGAAGGTCTTGTTAATTTTTGTAGTTCTGTTAGCTTGGGGAGAAATAATCCTTGTAGTGATAATTTGCTTTCCTAGCAGAAACTTAATTCGAATTAACATCGTGGTCCAGTATGTAATATCTTTGCACATCTAGTTGTATACTCTGACATTAAATTAAATTGCTTATTGAGGAAAAAAAGAAAAGCCTAGCATCTTCTTCCCATAATCTCAGATTTATATAGTTTAGGATATTTTTTCATACCCATTTACATTAAAAAGAAGGATTATCTGAGAGCAAAGGACTGTGGTCAGAAAATTGTGGAGGATTGCATTAATTCTGAAATTGCTGTATTAAATTAGCCATTTATGGTCTAGAGCTCTATCTGATTTTGTAATGGCAAGTACTCATTAGCTACAGTAAGAGTTTCAGATGGCTGTGACAGTAGTTACGGAGTGACAGCATTAAAGTCCAGTTCTCAAGGTGTTCTGTGAGTCTCACAGTGGTGAAAGAATTTGATTTTGGAGCTAAAAATTAAAACTACATTGACATTTGATTGGATGGATGGAGTTGGGTTAGTTAAATGCTTGACTACTTTCCTTGTTGATCATGTTTGATGTGGTGTTTTATAATTCTAGCTGCTCTGTTGTGGCACCATCAAGAAACTACACTGGGAAATTCTTTATCTGCGAGAATATTATGTTGTGGTCATCTCCAAGAATTAGTGTTGCCAGTTGAAAGTAGATTTGAGCAAAGAATACAGAGAGAGTGTTGAAGGGATGATGGTGACATACGCGATACAAGCTGTTTGGATCTTTTGTGTTCACAATTAAGTTGAAACTATCTTGGGGTGGATCAATGACTTTTCACTGCGGACTATTTGCTGCTTCCTCCACTTGAGCATTTCAACAGTATAAAAGAAGGAACAACCTCTGCTAAGTTCCTTCCTTGACACTGAAGATGCAGTGTCATATTAAAAAAACCCTGAGAACAAAATTGTACCTGTCTGGCACGTATGCTGCCCTGCGTGGAGCAGGCAT
Source organism: Eubucco bourcierii (assembly GCA_013396675.1). NCBI lineage: Eukaryota > Metazoa > Chordata > Aves > Piciformes > Ramphastidae > Eubucco > Eubucco bourcierii. Next base: position 45,006 of record VWZE01002140.1, on the reverse strand, counting down.
TCTGCACTGCCTGCTGAAGTGTAGGCATTTAACGCTGATAAAAGAGACAGAGCAATGTAGCACCAAAGCTGACTTTGGGCATCATCTAACCTTGGTGGCTTTCTGCCTGGCCTGAGTGGACAACAGTTTCCATGTGCAGCCTTAGCCTGGTGTGGACTCTGAGGACTGTTACTGACAAAGCTGGTTTGCAGCAAACTACAAAGTAATTAATAATCCTCACACTTTAATGCATGGTGGGAGTGCAGGTAACACAGAGGAATGCTAATTTATCCTTCTCTTTTGTCTTTTATGGAAATGCTTTGTAGAAATGTTTACGTTTTTACCTTCTCTGAAAGCAAGTTCATGTAGCTGTAGCACATGAAAGAGATCGAGCACCCTCAGGACAGATACGGCACCAAAAATGGAGATCTTTGTACAAACTCAAAGTAAACCAGACATGACTGTGGCAGAATCTGAGGGACTGGTATAATTCTAAAAGGTTGAGGAAGGTATAACAAAGTCTGACAAAAGACAAATCAGGATACAGAAGTCCCTAACCTTTGAGGAGAATTAAAAAGCCAAAACAAGAAAACAATTGTCAAAAAACAAACCAAAAGCAAGAAGATGAAACTAAATACGTAACAGTGAAGGGTAACAGTGGAGTGTTCACAAAGAATCAGCAGTGCCTCTTCTATCAAAAGCTTTACAGGATCGGTTTTCTGTTTGCAGGATATTGCAGACAGCTGCCTAGGACCAGCTTTTCCCTGGCAGCAGCAGTGAAGCAGCACAGAAGGGACAGTGTTGGGAGATAGGAATTTCTAGAATAACCTGACAGTTTGAAATAAAATGTCATCCAGTGTGGGCAATGCAGTCCTGGCGCTGGAATGGTGAAGAGAGACCAGAAATTTCAGCACAGAAATCTGTTGAGCACTGTCGTTCTTCAATGGATCATGGCAGTGGAGACATTGAAATCAGTTTGCCATACTATCAGTTTTCCTGCTCTAGTGGGTAGTTCTGCACTCTGCATGCAAATCTGACCAAGGCCTGCTTACATTTTCTACCAGACCTTCTGTCAGACTTTTCAAGTGAAATAGAGGGGTTCACATGTAGCCACTGGGAGAGAAAGTCAGCTTCAGCACTTCTGTTTTCATAAATTCTAGAATTCTATGAAAAATTTATTACACCACAAGTTTTTTTCACTGCTTGCCTAGAATGAAACATAGTGTTCAATTACATTTGCACATTAAAATTTGTTTTGAAATATTGATAGATAAAAGACAGTGAAAGAGTCTGAAAAATTGGTACTCCCAATACAGTGCTCAACTATCTTCATTACAACTGCATACATCCATAATCACCAGTCTTGTAGAGCAAAGGTGACTTCTTTGTGCTGTTTGCTGGTGCATATTATGGTAAGCCTCCTAGTCATAGCATGCATGTGCTGTTGATGTCTGGCTTGCTTCTACAGACAGCTAGTTACAGCTTAAGACTAAGTTAACTTGCTTCTTGGCAAAGTTTCTGCTTCTAGATAAGTTACTGTAGCTAGGTGCAGTTGCTACTGACGGTTGTTACACTGTTGTGTTAACTATGGCCTGGTGCCACTGCTGGTATTGCAAGTGAGATCCTTGCTGTCAGTTGGTGAGCTGTCACGCTATGGAGATGCTCTCATAAAACTGCAAAAATATTTCAATGGTCAGTGTGCAGTGGAGGAATCGAAAGTTGAGGTATTTCTTGTGCTTACTACTCCTAGAAATAATGTTGAAGTCTGACCTCTCTGTGTGCTGAAGGTAACTGGAAACCACTTTTCAGTTAAATTCTACAGAATATAAACTGAGCAGGCAGTGACGAAAGACTTAGATTTTTTAAAAAAACCTCTTAAAAGTCCTTACTAAGAATTTACTGACTGACTGGTTTTACTCACATGTGTAACTCTTGTTATGTACTCGTGTATGGATGGAAACATTTTCATCATTTTAGGTAAAAAATACAAGAATAAGGCAGAGTGGGTTGTATGTAGTGCTTCATGCTGTTTCCTTCATGTTTTGTATAAATATTTCTGTGTTCTTCAGTGTGAGACATTAAAACAAGTCACCACGATTACAGTCTTCAATATAAACTCTGCTTTTGCTGTCGTTGCAGTTATTTGTGAATGAACTTAGCTGAATATGGATCCAGGTGGTGGAAGTCTTGGATTGCAAACACAAGAATCCAAAATGCCTCACACTATGATTATGCAAGATTTTGGTAAACGTTTTAACTATTAATAAAAATCAAGACTGTTTTTCAAGGTTTTGCTATATGTTTGTAACTGATGCCAGGATGTAGAGTTAACTAATAGTGCTGTTTGCATGACATTTTAAAGAAAATTCATATTTAAGGTGGTTTAGAATATGTCTTTTTATACTTTGATTGCTAATTTTGAAATGGTTGCTTCCTACAAAATATTGAAGTAATTTTGAAAATAGTCTGTGACCCCAAGTACTCTGACTGAGACACAAAATTACCTGGAGTCCAGTGGGATTGTGAGGCATGTGCTTCTGCTTCACATCTTCAACATATGGGAGATGTAAATGGCACCCGTTAAAAAAACAGCATACAAGCTTTGTGTGCTTACCTCCAGTTAGTGTCTCCAGGTCTCCTTCAGAGTCTTTTAGTAAATGTGCTGGGAGATGATGTCTTTATGTGTGTGACAACAGATTATTTGCCAACAGATTATTATGTAGGCAGCAGTTTACAGATTTAGCTAAGTCTGCATGTTCACATATGCTTAGAAGTTGTCTGTCAAGAACAGTCTTGGGGCTGCACTGACGTTAGAAAACTTGCTTCTAAATTGTTTTGTTTTGTTTTTTAATGAGCACTATTTTACTTGGTGGCAGTGCTAAATAACCTCAGCAGTTTTGACGGTTTAGAGAAAGGACAGCAAAAAATCTCCACTTTTTTTCTTTGTGGGTCTTTCTGCGTTATGGCAGGAGATGGCCTTTTTAGGTACTGGGGAGGGCCATCTCTTTACCATAACACAAATCTCAATTTATCAGAGTATACCAAGGTAATGGCATTTGCAGTACAGTGCTGAGGATTGTTCTGAAATTGAGGATTGTTCTTTTCTTAAGGTTTTGCTCATTAAGATTACAGCTGCCATTTTTGTGTGTAAATAATTCACTGCGCATTCTTTTTTATGTATAGAAAAGTAATCTGCAAATGTGACTCGCCAGTCAAGCCTGTTAATGACAAACAGGTTTCTGCTTCTAGCCATTCCTTGCAGCATGCCAAGTAGTTGGAAATTGTAGTATCAACATGGAATACCACTAATTTTTACCAAGACCTGCACAACTAAAGGGATGAGTCCTTTTTTTGTGACAGTAATTAATGGACACTTCAAGTATGATGCAAGAATTCTGTGAAGGTTCAAATTGCTAGTGCCATGCATCATTTTAGTGTAAAAGATGAAATTGCAAGCTGACCTGTAAACCCTGAGTTGAGGAGAAATTCCACATTATGTCTTAAAGAAGTGGCATGATTTGTTTTTCTTAATTTAAAGAATACAGGCTGCTTTGGGTGCTTTTTCTTGGATGTGTGTATTGTTGAAACTGGTTTGTACATCTGTCTTTAGCTTCTCTGTACAGTGTATCCATTCTTAGATAAGCCACCAGCTAGTGCAATGATTTTAACACTTTTCTCCTCGTTCATAATTGTTCCATAGTGGCTGGAATGGCGGGCACTGCTCATATTGATGGAGACCATATTGTTGTATCAGTTCCTGAAGCTGTCCTGGTTTCTGATGTTGTTACCGATGATGGAATAACTCTTGACCACGGCTTAGCAGCTGAAGTTGTCCAAGGACCTGACATCATCACCGAAACTGATGTTGTAACAGAAGGTGTAATTGTTCCTGATTCTGTTTTGGAAGCTGATGTTGCTATTGAAGAAGCTTTAGATACCAGTGATCATGTTTTGACTTCTGATCTAATAACTGAAACCGTTAGAGTTCCTGATCAGGTTTTTGTGGCTGACCTTGTTACGGGTCCCGATGGACATTTGGAGCATGTGGTGCAAGACTCTGTGTCAGGAACCAACTCACCTACAATGGTTTCAGAAGAAGTTCTTGTAACAAACTCAGATTCTGAGACAGTCATTCAAGCAGCTGGTACTGTTCCTGGCTCCACAGTGACTATAAAAACAGAAGACGATGATGATGGCAAGAGTACATCTGAAGACTACTTAATGATATCTTGTAAGTTAAACAAAGGTAGCTATAATCAGGAGATTATGCAAAGCAGAAGTGGTCTAGTGGGGAGAAGTTACGTAACTGGACTCTGCTGCATTCTGGAATTCTCAAAAAGTAATTTGTTACCCAGTTAATTCTTGGTGTATGAATTTGGGTTTTCTTGATTTAAAAAAATCCATTATCACTAATACAGCAAGAAAGAGAATGACGTATGTGCTGCTGAGTGAATGAGTGTGCATGTTTATGCTTCTGAAACTAGATATTCCTGGAAAGGAAGACACATGGGAAAGTTAAACATTCCACAGATTTTCAGTATAACATTTTTACTTCTTTAACATGCAGACATTAAGTAGATCTATGTCAAAATGTCTTGGGTTTCCTCAACAAAGAAGTTTTTAAGATATCTGGCTCATAAAATTTTTTGTGTCCATAAAATATTGTTGGTTTAGCTGTAGTGGAAGTTATAATTGGGCCTTTCTTGCATGTTGTGCTGTTCTGGACTGAACTGGACATGAAAGGGTTATGTGCATTAATTGATCAGCTCTCCAACACTGAAAAGGGGCTGCCCCTGTCAGTTTCCACACAGCATTCAGCTCGAGGAGAATGTGTGATCCTATACTGCATGATTAGTGACAGCTACTGAAAGGACCTTCGGTATCTTACATCTCTTCAGTGATTCAGTGACACTCAAGGTGTCAGTTTTTGTTCTTACACAAATTTTTGAGAATTATGTGATCGTTCATTTTAGGTTTTTGACTTCTTGAAATATGAGTAGGTCAAACCAGATTTTATTTAGTCAGAAGCAATATGTTAAACAAAGACAATGCCAAGTGTGTCAAAGTGTCAGTCTGTTCACAGCAAGCTGCATTTATTAAGAGTTTCAAGACAGAGGACATGGCTGGTTAGTGATGATAATGATTTCAGTCTTTCGTACCATTTATGTCCTTAAGGAAAAACCATTTTTTGGTATTTGGTTTTTGTTCAGTGTAGGGTGGACAGCAGCAATTTTTAAAAAAAAAATATTCTATCATTAATGCCATGTGTCACTAATAGAAATCAAAAGGGTTTTTTTTTTTTGGAAACAGCACCAAAATAATCTCAGCCTAAAAGCAAAGTAGACCTGCAACAGAGAATTTCCTTTGTGCGTGTGTGTAAACAAAGGAGCACCAGTTTTACATCCAGCTGTTTCACTGAGAAAATTCCTCCATTCTGACAGAGTACTTACGATGAGTTGTATTCTGTAGCTGCACTGTGCCAACTGCGCCTTTGTGAGTGTAAGTAAAAGCATCTTTGGAATTCCTTCTGAGATAGATAAGTGTGGCTGGTAATGGCAATCGCTGCACTTAAACCGCAGCATCTTCAGCTTTCAGCACCAGCTACCCCGCATCCCCAGCTGTGTTTCATACATTGGTAGTTTTCTCAAGTGTTCTCAAGCCTACCAGTGACTTTTGTGATGTTTCAAAGCAAGTTTGAAACCCTGCTTAGAGCAAATGAGATTTATAGAATCAGAGTATGGTCTAGGGTGGAAGGGACCTCCAAAGGTCATCCAGTCCAACCCTCTCTGCAGTTAAGCAGTAAATATGTATCATGCAGTAAAGTAAATACAAGTCATCGTGATAGCCTGAATAATTGCAGTTGGTAGCTACTTTCTTAGTATGGCATGTTATTTTAATTAGCTAATTAGCTAAATTAAGGTAGTCAAGAGAATTGTAGAATTGTTTTGGTTGGTAAACACCTTTTAGATCATCAAATCCAACCCAGTACTGCTGTGTCGCCGCTAAACCATGTTTCTCAGCACATCTGCACAGCTTTTCAGTCCCTCCAGGGATGGTAAATCCACCACTGCACTGGGCAGCCTCTTCCAGCACTTGACAACCCTTTACAGGAAGAAATTTTTCCTAACATCTCACTTAAACCTCCCCTGCTGCAATTTGAGGCCATTTCTCCTTGTCCTGTCATTTACTAGTTGGGAGAAGAGACTGACTCCCACCTTGCTCCAACGACCTGAGACGTGTAAGGTACAGAAATGTTGAACTTTTTTTATAATGTGAAGCACACCAAAATGTTCATTTTAAAGAATCTCAAAATACTTAGCTGTGCTTTAATGAATTTTTGCATTTAAAAAGGAAAACTCTCTATAAAGTGGCAGATAATATCTGTGGGGATGCTGCAAGCTGTTCTGTGGAACATATTCTGGGGACTTGTAAAATGCTACATTTCGGGGTGAGAAGCTGAGTTGTGTGTGGAGTTTTAAACTTACTGTACTCTTTTGTTGGGAGTTAACAGTTTCAGTACAATGAAAGGTGATTTTTTCACCGTTTTAGGATGACAAACCCATGTAGGTATTTAGACAAAAATGCAAATACCAATGGAGTATAAAATACCTACACGGTATTTCATTTCCCAAATACTATTTGGGAAATAATAATTTTCTCTTGATAGTTCTGTAAAGCAGTGGTGTGTCATTTTTGTGACTGGAAATTTTCCCTAGAGGGTTATCCCCAGTCTGTTAACAATCTATGTGCAGATGAATTCAGCTTTTTAAAATCAGCCTGATAAGCATGAGACTTAAAAACTTTTTTTGATACATTCATGGCACATGCCACAGGGTACACGTGATCCCTTGGTTTAAATCTCCAGACCCCTTGTGTAAAAGAGACTTGTTAAAAAGGAGCTTGGTACAGAACGAATGCATATGGTGTGATCACGAGCCCAGCCCCTCTCCTCCAGAGGTGGGAAGATGCTGCAGAGTGCGTCCCCCCATGCCAGGGCACAGTTGGCAGCCATGGAGCTGAAAGCTTCCCCTTTTTTGTTTTTCAGGTTTGCGATATTCAGAGCCACAGCGGATTGCCAGCTCCCGTTCTGTGCACTGGCCCTGCATGCACTATGTTGGTGACCTCATACCCACCAAAGATCAACACTGGAGCTGGCCTTTAGGGGTAAGGTACTGTTCTGCCACCGCCTCCTTTTTAGTGTATGACAGTACAGTGTGACATCGTTTGCTAAACATTTTAATATTACTGCTCCTCTACTGTAACCTCTGAGCTATCAAATAAGTATATCAGACATCAGAGAAATCTGAGTAACAGCTAAGCCACAGAACTTCTCTTGCCCTCACATTAGCCTCACAGGCTCCTATGGTGGGTGTGATATCACCAGCATAGTGCATGCTGAGGCATCACATGAATTGGGAGCTGGCAATCCACGGTGAATCTGGACATCACATACCTGAAAACAGCGAAGTCAGGTAAGTTTAAAGTTGGAAGCATGCTGAGTCTTGTCTATTCAGGAGGATTCAGCATAAATAAAAGTTCTCTGTTGTGTTTTTTCAGTTAATTTTAAGTGATGAGATAATAATATGTAGTGCTTTTGGTGGATGAGTCAGATCTGGAAGATGCTTTCATATTGCATTGACATAAAGGAAGCATTCTGTTCCTGAGAGCTGTCGCTGGGAAAAGCCATCAGCTGCTTCTGCACTGGTGGGCTGGTGGTCTCTGCCTGAAGTCCTGTTACTTAACATTTTCATGATCTCTTTTGGTAGAAGTCCCAGTATGTTGGAACTTGACAACGATTACATGTCCTCCTGTGTTGTTTTCCCTGTATCTAAATGTGCTTCAAAATTAGATTGAAACCTTGAAATGTACTTCATAAAAGACAGCAATTTTTAAGCAATAGCAGTTGTGGGTTCAGTGCATTTTGTTGTTGCGGTATCAGTGCTAAAGGCAGCACGAGAGTCTCTAGGAGAGTCGTTACTCAGTCCGGTGTACAGTTTTCAAATGTTGTTATATTACACTTGTGTTCTTAGGTGATTTCACAGGCCCTGGATACACAGGCTTCCTGATAGGTTTCCATTGCTGTAGCTCAAATTGTAGAAACTGAAGATCTTTGAAAATACACAGGATGACTGATGGTGTGAAGTGACCGTAGGTTTGAAAAGCCATGTTGTAAATTTGCCCTCTAAGACAAGGCCTCTGTCTTTGAAAGGATAGTGAAGCTTTGGGGGCTTTGCTTGAAGTAGTAAAACATGGCATGTCAGTGTACATGCATCCTATATTCATGTACCTTACTTCATAGTTTTGGCTGAAAATATTTGTTCTTCTAAAAATTATAAAACTACTTAGTTTTTTCTTTTATGATCTTGTTATGTTGCAGTTGATGTTCTGGTGAGGTAGCATCTACAACTGTGTGTTACTTTCTCATGTTATTTCACCAGACGTGGTGGTGGACAGTTGTGTGACACCTCTTAAGCTAATAGTTGAGAATAGGCTGCCTGGGGAGCGTTCAAGGCCTGGTTGGATGAGGTCTTGAGCAGCAGAGTAGCTGAGAGTCATCCTTGCCGGTGGTGGGGAATTTGGAGTAGATGACCCTTCCACCTGAGCCACTCTGTGATGTAATTCTAGGGATTTTCACCATAATGAAAAGTTCTTATCGCAGACGTGGTTACTGCCCATTAGCAACTTACTGCTGTTAAGTAACCTCCCAGTGGGGCACTATCTATCGTCTCTGTTAAACAAATAACGTAAGGCGTTTGTAAATTTCTGAGTTTAGAAAAAGTTGGTGTTGCTCGAGATGCAGATTTGAAAATAACTTCACTACCACCTACCCATTCTAAAATTACAGTAACAGCTTACAATTAGCGCTTTCTTCCACTAGCCTTTAAATGTTCTTCCTGCATTTTGGCATCCTCTCTAGTCATACATATATATATCTATATCTATCTATAGATAGGTAGATGTATCTATAGCTATCTCATCACTCCTGCCTTCTGCTCCTGGTTACCTCCAGTCCTTCCAAGACTCAGACATGCAGTGGAAGTGTTCTTCTACAGAATTAAATGTATGTGTGCCATTGGATAAGAGATGTGGCTTATACTTAAAGTCAAGCCGGAAAGAAAATGGTCTTTAATAGATTTATAGCAGCAGCACCAAAAATCAGCTGGTGCAGTAACCCTGACATACTGGATGCAAAGAAGTGTCTAAGAACCGTGCGCTCTTCTCTGCTGTGCCTTGCTCCTCTGTGGTGTTCATATGTTACTGTTCTCACTGTCCTGAATTGTAACCTCAACATCATGCAGTGCATGCCAGATTCTGACAGATGTTTGGTGTATTGATGTTGCTGGCAGATTTAGAGTGTTTTATTAAAAAGCAAAACCTCTTTTCCCTAAGAGTTTTTTTTTCCCTAGTGATGTGATGCAAGTTTGCTGTTTTCCAGCAATGCAGTTAATCACTTACATTTTATTTTCATCAAAATGCATATTTGATTTCATTTTAGAACCTCTTGAAATTACTTACTTGTCCATTATATCTAGTTATGTCGTCAATAATGTGTGATTCAGTCCAAGATTTGTGAAGTAGATTTAGGGTTCTTCAGTATGGGGATGAAAATGCTGTTAGTTGGATAGGGTTTGTGTGAAATCCTCTCTGTGGAGTGGGAACAGCTTAGTTTTTGGGATTGCTGTGGTGGATTCCTCCCCTGCTGCAAGAGGGTTCTGAGCCACCTTGCATGACTGCCTGGATTACCTCAGTACACGAGGTTATAACCTGAAGTAGATAGAAGCCAGCTCTTCAAGAGCTGCACTGAGACCAGCAAACTTAAGAGGGGATTGGGAATGAGCACAGCCATGCCAAGGTAAGCTAGCTTTCCCTCAGGAAACAGCAGTGAGTGGAGTCTGGTTTTGGTCACACTACTGTCACTTTGATATTAATTGTAGTAATTATTTACCTACGCGGCACATTTTAACGTTCCACGTGCAGTAAATTGCTGAAATGCATTGAATTCAGATTTTGCTACTGCTTTGTGGAGTTCTGCTGTATTTCAGGTTCTTCATCAGGTGTTAGGCATTGCACAGGCTTGTACTGGCCAGCTGCACAGGACAGAGATCCCAGGCCTGTGCTGGCCAGCCGCACAGGAGCTAGATTCATCCACTGAGAGAAGTGTGTTGGGAGTGCAGATGTCAGAGAGATGCTTAGATCAGTGGCTTCTATACTGGCAGTTTGGGGCATATGTATAGATATCTCTCAGAGGGGAGATTTAGACTGGATGTTAGGAGGAAGTTCTTTACAGTAAGGGTGGTGAGGCACTGGAACAGGTTGCCCAGGGAGGTTGTGGATGCTCCCTCCCTGGATGTGTTCAAGGCCAGATTGGATGAGGCCTTGAGTAACCTGTACTAGTGGGAGGTGTCCCTGCCTATGGCAGGGGGTTGGAACTAGATGATCCTTGAGGTCCCTTCCAACCTTACCATTCTATGATTCTATGATTCTATGATTCTATGATATCTGTATGAATACCTCTTCTACCAAAGTAGTGTTCGTTCTGCACTTTTAATAGCTTTAGTGTCATTTTTGTTGTGGAATTAATTCTGAGCGTTATATAGAACTCATATTTTATATATGCGAGCAATATGTAGACAAAATAATCAGAGTGACTTGAGTTGCATGCTTAAAGAAGTCAGTTTCACATAGTAATATTTGTATTTATTGTCCCTGAGCCTTTGACTCACTTTATCTTAGGCACCAATCTCCATTAATGTGTATGTTTTCAAGTGGATAAAATCATCATGTCTTTTAGGGTGAAAATGTAGTCACGTTTTTGATGGGCACTTCTTGAAGTGGCACTGTACTACAGATCATCACCAGTAGTTGCAGTTACTACATTTTGCTCACCAGTATCTTAGAGTAACACAACGTTTGGGGACTGTTGCTGCCTTGCGACAGGCAATTCTGAGTTAATTTCTTACATTTTGTAGCAATACATTTTTGCTAAGTGTAATAGTTTCAGACAAAAGTGATCACCACCTTGTCACTGAGACAAGCTCCCCCTTGTGCTTCTCATTCTGTAAGTCTCGTTGTGTTTCCTGAGTTGCTATAGAAAGGCAACTAGAGTCTTCTGAAGTCTCTTTTAGGTATTTTGAGATTTACTCTTTTGTAAAGGCATTTTATGAACACAAAGCTTTGCTGTGCATGAGGATTATGGTAGAGAAAATCATACTACTCGTTACTTTGACTTGGAAGAAATGTTTTGGACTTCATTATTCTTCTCTTATCTTTACAGTGGATGATGTTGGAGAAAAATTGGACCATATAGGAAGCACTCCCTTAAAAATCAGTACTGAGGTGACAAACGATGATGTTGCTAAAGATGATGGTTTTGGTTCAGAAGTTATCAAAGTGTACATATTTAAAGCTGAAGCCGAAGATGATGTTGAAATAGGTATCTTTAAAATTCTGTGTTTTATGAAGTATTTCAGGGTCTTTTTGTTGCTCTTAATTTCATGTAATCCACTGACTGGAATGTTATGTACGAGTGTTGTTTGTGGAGGTACGTGGTGAATGCTGGGGGGTGTTAGTCTCGAGTTCTTTTTTTATTAGCAGTGTTTATTTTCAGGCAGCCAGAGCCCAAATGTTGAAGTGGTTGGGTGTCTGCAGCTGGTTTGCAGCTGCTGCTTTTCTCTGACATTGCAAGACTGTCAGCACAGAAAAGCCTCTAGAGTGGATTCCTCTCATTGAACAGTCTTTGATGGCCTTAGCGCAGAAGGAAGGGAAGATTGCTGGAGCTTTGCACAGTTGTTTCCAAGCTAATGAAGCAGCTCAGAATTCTTCTGCAGTTTTGTTTAGTTCTGTTTGTCATAGCTTGTAAAAGCAGAGTCCCCTCTACAGTTGTCCTCAGAACTGAAACCTGTTTCTCCTTCCACTTCACTCATTGCATTTAGATACTGAACCTGCCTCACTGGAACATGTCAGGCCTGGAACCCCAATGCCACTCACAGGGTTGGCCTGGCTCTGTTCTTCCTGGAGTGGGGAGGAGAGTTCATCTCCCGTAGATTGACCTGGCTGTGCTGTGAAAATCTCCAGCTTTAGATAGAGCTATGGATTTGATCAGCAAAGTCCTGCAATGACTACCAGTGCTGGCACTGTTGTTCCAGAAGCTTGAACTGCTATTTAAGGAAACTTCAGGCGGTTTGCTGCTTTTATTTTTCTTCTCTGAGAAACAAGACATATCTCAGCTCAAGTTAATAGCAAAACCGGAATTGTTCCAGGGGTGATCAGGCTGCTAGCTAGCAGGACAGTTGGCTTTAGTTTCCTCTGTCACTCAGAGCAGGTTCAGAAATAGCTAAGACTGCTTTAGGTGCAGGGTGATAGAGTGTAGATTTAGGACCCTGTTTGTCGAATCCTTCGCAAAGTTGCCAGAGTAACTTTCCATGTTTTGCTGTCCTGTTTGGAGCAGATGATATCTCATTTGGCTGGAAATTAGTCAGTGTTTCTGTAAGGACTTTGACTATTTCATCCTTAATGCTTCAACTGTGAAAAAAAGGTTGTGAAGACCACAAGCTTCGTAAGACCACAGGGAAAGGATCTAGAGAAGCAACATCTTAGCATCCTTTCTTTGTTCTGACGTCTGTTTCACCTGCCACTTCCAACATGAATTGCCAGGCCCTGCTCTTGAAATACAGTTTCTTCCCCTGGGGATAGGTTGTTAGTTTTGAGGGACAGGCTGCTAATGCAGCAGCAGGAGGAATCAAAATCTCTTATGACTGAAAACTTCATTTGCCTCAGGGATGTACTCTGAGTACTTCTGATAGAGCCATGAGGTAGTCCTGGTAAATTACCCCATTATTAATGATGAGTCCTTCCCCTGGGAAAGAGCTGGTTGTGTGGTAGCATATGTTTGCTGCTTGGCAGTAAGGAATACAGGACCCAAGGTGAGAGCCTTCACAAAGAGTGCTGGAGATTCAGGGTTCCCCATTAGCAGTAGTAGGTGTTCAAGCAGCATCTTCTGCCATTGGATGTGAATTACATCATCACAGGTTGTAAACCTTGCAGTGGAGATTATTTCTCTTTTAACTCTTCAGAGTTACTGAAACTGTTTCAGACTATAATGATGACCAGATTCCTAGATTTACAGAATGTTTGTTAGGTTCCTTGGGATCTGTCTTGGGTTGTCTGGCCAGGAGGGGTACCTGCTGTCTTAGTTGGCCATTTTGGCCACCACTGCCTTCAAAAGCATGAGGGTAACCTTACACTGTATTCCATAGGGATGTCACCCATCCCAGTGGTTTTAACTTTTATCTCTGTTTTCATCTAGCTTGGAAAACCCAAAATTCCATGTTTTGATTGCAGAGGGTGAGATGCTTCTGTTTGGTTGGAAGAAGGATGTTTGGCAAAGTGTCCTATTCGCAAAACACAGGCAGTGATTGATCAGTGTGCTGACTTGGACACAGCTGAGCATTCTCTGCCAGGACCATGGGTAGTGGCAGGCAAGGACTCTCACTTTACCAGGTGTTAGCTTGTTCTGCTATAATCTGCAGCTTGTCACTGTTCAATCCCTGAGATGCATGGAAGGCTGAACATCAGTATTTATCTGCCTCCTCTCTCTGACTCAAGCATCAATATCACCATCCAGGCTGCCTCTCTTAAGTCAGTCAGTGGACCAAAGCTTGTTAGTTGTCTAGAGCAGGACTGTTTGGGCACTTGTTCTCATTCTTTCCAGGTTCAGACTATTGTCTCCAGGGATTTGGTACAGCACCTTATGCCCTTGCTAGTCCTTGTCTCTAGATCATGTTTTTGTTGTTGACGTGATGGGCAGTAACATTATCTAGAGGTGTGTGACCCCAGTGTAAACTGCTACTCAAGCCTGTGTAACAAATCTGAGACATAAGCACAACCTTTGTAAGAAAAATTACCTAAGAATCAGTTTGTATGGCGAGTAAGTAGGATTTTGGAAGAAGAAGAGGGATAAAAATTAGTTGTTCACGTGTCAAGAGAATTAAAAGCCTATGTTTGGGGCAGGACTAGAATTAGAGTCCTTTCTTTGGTGGGCATGGGCAGCTTCATGCCTGAGCTACTGCTAGCATGAATCAAAGGCTCTTGATCCTTCTTGGGTAGTGGTTCAGTCTTGAACTTACCAGGACCCACTGAGAAGTCCTTTTCCATAGCTGCTCCAAAATGTTAAGATGATGTGGGTTGGAGTTTTATGAAATAGCTTTGTTGGACATAAGAAAAAAATACTTAAATCTGAAATTAATCTAGTCAGTGGTTTTGTTTACCTGTGTTTCATGTGTTTAACTTCGTTTTGTTGAAGGTGGGACAGAAATTGTCACAGAGAGTGACTTTCACAATGGACATTCTGTAGCTGGAGTAATTGAACAAGGAGGTGTTGGTAGAATGCAGCGAGAAAAAATGGTTTACATGGCTGTTAAGGACTCCTCCCAGGAAGATGAAGATATCAGTAAGCATTATAAATACTTTTGTTTCTCATCCTGTTTTGTCCAAAAATACAAACACCATTCTTAAGGACTTTTCAGTTTTACTGAAGGATTCTTCAGCCTGAAGTAGTTGAAAGCTTAGCTTATCTTCCCTAAAAATAAAATATCCAGGCTATAATTATTTTTGAATAGTGCACTTTGTGCTTGCTGTACCCAATCCTTTAATTATTTATATCAAATTAAACATGCCCATGGATAAAGTTAATGAAGTTAGTCACGTTTCTTATTCTTCCATTTTAACCACGATATTTAATCAGCATCCTGGCAAAGTGCAAGTAAATGCTGTCAGTTACAAGTTGCTAAGCTTGTATGTTTGAATTTGTGTGGGTGTTTGGTTTGGGTTTTTATTTTTTGACAACGTGTTTTCCCTTGAAGGAAGGTCTGAATAAACAATGACCGCTAAGGAGAGGGGTGGTTCTAAATCCAGAGGAAGAAAAGCCATTTAGAATGGGTGTCAAGCAGAGTGAGAGCAAATTAAATGAAGGGAAATTTAGGATGAGCAGATAAAGTTAAAGATTTCTTCTTTTCCTTTAACCCAGGCTGTGCTGAAATAGCAGATGAAGTTTATATGGAAGTTATTGTAGGTGAAGAAGAAGCTACATCACTTCCAGACACACAGATCGAAGACTCTGGCGTCAATAAAACTTTTGTCCCTGTCGCTTGGGCTGCTGCTTATGGTAGGAACCTGTATGCTTGTTTTCTGTCTCATTATTTTCTCTCTAATCCCTCTTTCAGAATTTCTGTACAAATGTGGTAATCTCTCACTTTCCTCCAGGGGTTTGGAAACAGCTCCTCCTGATATTTTAGCAGTCTCTTTTAGGAGATAGAAAGGAAATCTGTTAGGAGAATTTTTATACTGTTCCCAGTTCTAGCTTGGATGTACAGGACATGTGGCTTTTAATGGTTGTTTAAGCTGACTTTGAAGATCTTAGAGAGACAAGAATAGCCTGAAGTATTTGTGTCAGCTCTTGGAAAAAGTGGGAAAAGGGAATGGCAGGAATAAATGTGTAAACATATCCCTAATAATTGCAGTTTATTTATCTGTTTTAAGCCTGTTAGCCCTTCAGGTTAGAAACAAAAAGAAAAAAGGTAATGTGTTCTCTGCAGCCATGCTTTAAATATCTTACCAGGATATATTGCAAATTCTGAATGTTACTGTATTTCATATTCTTTTCTCAGATTTTGGCATGTTAAGTGTTTTTAAAGAGGTTATAAGGTCATCAATGGTTTACTTTATAATTAAGCAAGTTAGTTAATATTCATTGGTGTGATATTTCTCAGTATTTGGGCCAGTAAAGTGGTTTAGAACCACAGAGTCTGGGCATGTGGCAGTAAACTGCCAATCAAAAACGAGACATATGCTATGAAGGTATTTCTTCTCCATCTCCCAGAACTTTGTAGTGCCTTGCATAGATGAGTACCGAGTGGCTGATAAGGTACAGGTCTTCTTATCTAGTTCTACTCCAGAGAGATCAAGTACTTCTGTCTCAAGATCAAATGGTGTATTCAGATAACCTTGCTTCTGGATTGCTATCTGAGGTTACATACAAGGTTAAAAGTTTGCAGAAACAAGTATATTCATTATGAAAAACGGAGAAGGCAGTCAGCATGGGGAGCATGCAGACACAGTTTTAGTGGCTATTAAATATTCACAGAGATGGGATTTCGTTTCCCTCTTACTTACAAAACGCTGAGCCGACTGAGAGCTGCACGCAGAGTTCAGTTAAGCAGGAGTTCTTAGCTACATTAGTTTCCTCACTTTATCAGACTTGAAAGCCATTACCTTTAAAAAGAATTCTAATTTGTAATGACTATAATACCCTTTCCTGCAGGAGACGAAAGAAGGGTACCCAGAAGATACGAAGATGGGCAAGCGGCAGGTAAGAAGATGTCCCTGTGCTTGGCACAGCAGTAAAATTAATCTGCTGTCTTTAAAAACACAGGCATTGGGTCATGTGTCAGGTCCCTTCAGCAGGGAATGCAAAAAAGTAGCCATAAAGTACATACTGAAGGACTCCAAGGTCCTTCTCTGCTGCTCTGAGATTAAAACAATTCTAGATGTGTTGTAGGACTTCAGAGTGGGTGGGGAAGTTGGGAGGATTTGCCAGGATTTTTAATACAGTTTTTTAATCAGTAGAGATAAAGGAATCGTTAAGAAGTAAAACTGAGTTTAACGAAACACCCAGCATAGCTCCTGAGAAATTCATGCTTTTGGAAGTGTGAGAATGAGAAATCAAGGAGTATATTTAACAACAGTTCTGTTACTGACTTCTGCCAGCAACAATAGCCAGTGCTTTCTGTTTCCATCTGTTGGTTGTAGAGGAATGGGTGGTGCTTTTGTAGAGCAAGTAGATAATGCTGCTGGGCAATTCCAGTCATCAGTCCCAAAGGAAAAGGTTGTTTAAGGTTTTTTACGGTGTCTAATTTTTGTTTCTAGGAAATAACTTGGATACACGATTAGAAAACAAAAACGGTAATGCAACACAGTACCTGCAGATTTGTGATAGCATTAGCACTAATAGAGTGCTCAAACAAAAAACCAAGAAAAGGAGGAGAGGAGAGGCCAGGCAATGGCAAACAGGTAAACACTGTATGGTTACGCGTCTTGTCACCGAGTGGCACTTGCGCCTCTACTGGGCCTGCTGATTTTCTTTAAGCTGATGCAGAATTAAAAGCTCTAAACAATGATTTGCATATTTCCTGTGTCCTTCCCCCCTCCAATTCTGTGCATAGCAAATGTAATAATTTCTGCTATTTGGAGTCAGCACGTTTAGGGCTGCTGCAGTTCATTTGAATTTTGCAAGCTCTTAGAAAGCCGCCGTGGGTTTCTTCACCGCCCCGACGGTGTTACTGATCTATCTGAGCAGTTCCTAAAGCAGAACTACCTAAACTATAGGTGCTGTGGATTGGTTGTTTATTTAAACTACCGAACCATTCTCTGTCTGCTGCAAGTGTAAGTGCATGAATCTAAACAGCAGTTGGCTGATGTAAAACTTCTTAATCGGTAAACTTGTTTCCTTCATAACTTATTTTTGTTTGTTTAAAAACAGCTGTTATAATAGGTCCTGATGGACAGCCCCTAACAGTTTACCCTTGTCATATTTGTGGGAAAAAATTTAAATCCAGAGGATTCTTGAAAAGGCACATGAAGAATCATCCCGATCACATGATCAAGAAGAAGTACCAGTGTACAGACTGTGACTTTACAACCAACAAAAAAGTAAGTTTCCACAATCATCTGGAAAGCCATAAACTTATAAATAAAGTTGATAAAACTCATGAGTTTACAGAATACACGAGAAGATACAGAGAAGCAAGCCCCTTGAGCTCTAATAAACTCATACTGAGGGACAAAGAGCCTAAACTGCACAAGTGCAAATATTGTGACTATGAAACTGCAGAGCAGGGACTACTCAACAGGCATCTGCTTGCAGTTCACAGTAAAAACTTCCCTCACGTGTGTGTGGAGTGTGGGAAAGGATTCCGTCACCCATCAGAGCTGAAAAAGCATATGAGGACCCACACTGGGGAAAAGCCATACCAGTGTCAGCACTGTGTCTTCAGGTGTGCTGATCAGTCCAACCTGAAAACCCACATCAAAACCAAACACGGGACTGATCTGCCCTTTAAATGCGAGCACTGTCCCCAGGCGTTCACAGACGAGAAAGAACTGCAGCAGCACACAGAGTTATTCCAAGGGCATAAGACTCACCAGTGTCCACATTGTGACCATAAGAGCACCAATTCAAGTGACCTGAAGCGACATATTATTTCAGTGCACACAAAGGATTTCCCCCACAAGTGCGAGGTCTGTGAGAAAGGCTTCCACCGCCCATCCGAGCTCAAAAAGCATAGCGAGACCCACAAAGGTAAAAAGGTCCATCAGTGTAGGCACTGTGACTTCAAAACCTCAGATCCTTTTGTACTTAGTGGGCATATCCTCTCGGTTCACACCAAGGACCTGCCTTTTAAATGCAAAAGATGTAAAAGAGGATTTAGGCAGCAAACTGAACTGAAGAAGCACATGAAGACCCACAGCGGAAGGAAGGTCTATCAGTGCCAGTATTGTGAGTACAGCACCACGGATGCCTCGGGCTTCAAGCGGCACGTCATATCCATACACACAAAAGACTACCCACATAGGTGTGAGTATTGCAAAAAGGGATTCCGTAGGCCATCTGAAAAAAATCAGCATATAATGAGGCACCACAAAGAGGCCATCATGTAAAATATCATCTCCAGAAGGAAGCAATTTAGAAACTGTGATACGCTAATTGGGGGAAAAAAAAAAAAAAAAAAAAAAAAAAAAAAAAGAAAATCTCATGAACTGTTTCTCCTGGTTTCAAAGCTTGATATTAAATCATAACTTTACATTCTTTGTATTAAAAGTCTTAAAAGTATTAGGGTTGACAGGGGATCTCATAGCCCTATGATTGTTGCTTATCAGAACCTGAAGAGCACTATGGAATGCAGAAGGATGGATGAATGTCTTAAATTTGCAGAAAGATGGATGAATGTCTTCAGAGTAATAGTGTTACACAGTGTTAAGCTAGAGAAGACAAAGCGAGGTGATTGTGTTGCCGTCGTGTCAGTAACAGCACTTGTCTCCAATGGGAAAACAGTTCAGCTACGTGGTGGGGTGATTTACAGCCAAGTCTAACTTGTGCAGTTCGAGAGGGGAGTGTTAGTCAGTCATTTGATCATAGCGGTTTTAAATCGTGCCTGGAACTTAAAATTCCAGAACTGGTCAAATTTGGGGTGGGGGGTGGGGGTGTCCAGTTTTTGTTTGTTTGTTTGTTTTCATTTTGTTTTGTTTTCTAAAGCATTTCATTGGGAAACGTTTTTGTTTCCCTTATTAGTTTAGGTCCAACAAGTACTTTTGTAATGGTTTTCAAAGCTGCTAACCTATTCTATTGCAGGATATGATGTTTGAGATAGAGCATTATGTTATGATCTCAAAGGTGGTGTTCTGGTGCTAGAGTTAAAGATGTCTATGTATATAATTTCCCTTTTTTACCTGAAACTGCAGTTGAATGTTGTTCAGTATGGCACATATACCGAAATTAACTTTTGAATTTGACTTTTTTTTTTTCTTTTTTTAAGGATAAAATGGATGCAGCTCAAAGTGTTGGGGCTCAACACTGATCTTTTTTCTCACTACTTTAAAATCTTCTCTAAAAAAGAATACGAAAAACAAAGCTGAAAAGCCTTAGGGGTTTTTAATTCAAATGCAAAGTACTTAGGAGTTCTTTAGGGTGGTGTTCTTAACAGGTATGGCTGTTATTGTCCTACTTCCTAATAGGAAATTTTCAATATAGACATAAAATTGCACCTTTTAATCAATTCTTTAATGGAAAAAAAAAAATAAATGTATACCATACTATAACTGTGCATTTTCAATCTGTAAAGAAAGTATATATGCAGTATTTAACCAGAGAAATACGCTGCCACTAGAGTTTGGAGGTGGATCTTCAGTTTCCAGTGTATCCATTGCAAATATGCATCCCTTGAAACAATGCTTTGTGTTAGCATGCTGCAAATCAAACGGCGCTTAATATAACAAGCTGGTCTAGGGCTATTTAATGAAAAACCTGTTCATAAATGTTATGCATATAATGTGTATTTTTTACTTTTTTTAGTTGCTTCATGTTTGCACACAGCTGTTCACATGATAAATTGTACCTTCATGCTATGTTGTGGCTTTGTGTTTCCGATAATGTTCATATATTGGTTTTCTTTGGGTTTTTGTTTTGTTGTTTTTCTCTCTTTTTTTTTTTTTTTTTTTTTTTTTTTTTTCCCTGCACCAGATGAGAATCAGTTCCTTGAGAATAATTTTTTTTTTTTTTTTTTAATATTTCTAAACTTCAGAAAGATGAATTTGGGAAATCTCTTAGGAAAAATACGTGGTTTATGTGGCTGTAAAAAATGATGTACACGCTGTAAAATAAGATTGTCACTGTTATGTGGGATTATTATTTCTAAATGTGTTACTCATCGTAACGGGCATACAATAAAACGCATTTCTTGCACTCCAAAGTTCTTGGAGTTTGCTTTTCATTTGTAGTGCTTAGGAAAGACTCAATCCTGTGTAAATCTGCCTAATCTGATTAGTCACTAATGGATGTGTAATAACAGCTCAAGTTAACAGGTTACTTGCTCTGTATTTGTCAGACTGGGGTGGGGGCGGGGAATGTTGAGGTTTCGTTTGACTAATGCTTTGGAGTTGCAGGTAGTGTACTTGTGCTGGCTTCTGAAATAACTGAAATGTGACGTGTGTGCTCCTTTGATGTTTTTCCTTCATGTAAGGAGAACATAAAACTTATCACATATCTGGGGGAAAGCCAGGTAAGTTTTGTCTTTTTATCTATGTAAAAAGAACAGCTTGCAAAATGAAATACTAAAAACTTTGCTATCTTGATTTCTCTCATTTTAGAATACTGGAATTGTGACATCGGTAATAGATTAAATACCTCAAGAAGAATGCACTAGTAAATGAACTCCTCAGCAAGGATTTCCAACAGGCTTTTTATCCAGGCATAGTACTAAAAACCAGCAATGATGCAGACCNGGGTTGCAACTATTCTAATGCTTTACTCCTGAACATTGTAATGAACACATGGACTGAAAGAGTTTCTTTATAGCAGACTGAAGATGATACTGCTGGCTGACAAAGCACAGGTCCACGCTGGCTCCACCTTACAGACGCAGAGGATGATCAGGTACTGCAAGATTTTAAATGTTTCCTATGGCCAGGCGGTAAAATGACTGAACCCCACATGGCTAAGAGCCCATCACAGATCATGGGGCACAGAACAGGACCTGGGAGTTAGAAATGACAGAACTCAAACTTCTGGAGAGCAGTGTGCTATCAGCATATAATATCTTCAGGTGGTGTACTGCAGTCCTGGTTTGACAATTTTATTGTTCATATGTGGTCTTTACTGGTGAGCTTAGTAAAGTTTACATTTTACAGTGTGTGTTTGGGGATAACAGTGGTGTTTCTTCCAGGGAGTGCAGTGAAAGTCTTTGATCCTCTGTCTCTGATAGTTAAGTCTGTCTGTGATACAGCACTGTTTAGCGTAAGGTGGTTGTTTAATGTAAGGTTGTTTAGTTCACAATCAGTGGGTGGTTATTTGCTGTTCTTCTTGGACCATCACTTTTGTTACCTACATGTTCTATTTTATCTATTTTTTTCTTGTCCTAAAACTACTTGCCATAATGGGCACGGAACACTTTTCAACATATTTAGTGATAGCAGAAAAGTATATGCTGGATGCTGCTTAAAAGTCTAATTCATTTACAGCTTCATCATTATATTACAGAATGACTAAGCTCTGTAACTTTGTATTACAGAAACTGGTGTCGAGTTTTAAGTCTGCCAGTCCACCTAATGGGAGTTTTTAATTAGGAGAAAATGTCATACCTTTGGAGCATTAAAATCTGTACAGAATATGTTTTTCAAGTTGCAAGAGGAGAGTAGTGGTGGGAAAACCCACAACTGCAGTGGCTTATTACCAGCTGTGGTGCAAATATGGGCAAGTGTGTAGGACCTGAAGCAGTTGGAGACTGGTGCAATCTTCTGTGTGTGAGCCCTGCTGTCTGTGATGTGGAGAAGCCAAATCGTTACACTTAGCAGGAGGGTTACAGGCAGCCTTGCCCAGTGTGAGGGCTCAAAATGAGTTGCCACTTCCCTTAAGCTGGTGTCATTGCCTTAGCAGTGTGAGCATTTCTTTCTTTATACTAATTGTCTCTTCTCTTGGCAGCATATGGACAGTGAAACACAGCTAAGAGGGACTGGAAACAAGGAAGAGCCTTGAGACACAACCCACATGGTGTTAAGGTTAATGGTTTACTGCCCATCTGGTGTTAAATGTCAAATAGGATTAAAAATATGTTTGTCAGGTTTTCTGCTTGAGCAGTGATGTTAACACTGAGCAGCTTAAGATACTGCTGGGAGAGTGTGTGCTGCTAGCCAACCCTTTGCTGGTTCTGTCCAGAGCTCCTCAGAACAAGGGCCTGGGCAGTGTGGTACAGGTGTGACAGTAGGGATGTGGAGGAAAGGATGTACCATGTTGTAACTATTGTTACCATGGAGGTGTCATGACTTTAACAAAGCTTCACGGCAAACCACAGTAAAATCTGTGTCTCAGTGCTTCCACAGATCCCTGCTCTGTGTAGTCTGTGGCTCTGCCCTGCCTGCCTCCTTCCCTTGAGCTGGCAGGAAACTGCTTGTTACCCAAACTGAGGAAGCCTTTGGAGTAGGATGAGGTGCTCTGCAAGCAGAGTTCCTCAGTGGTAGGAAAGCAGTGAAAAGAGAGACTCTGACACCTGTGAGCCTTGCAAGTACTGTAAGTGTTGTACTGACTGAAAAGTTGCTGGTATTGTTATTTGTACCCTGTCCCAAAGCTCAGAGCAATGTCTTCTGTGGCTGCTGGGAAGGAACGAAAGCTCTGCTTCCTCAGAGGTACACTGGAGCAGATGCGATCGTGCCATGTGTTCGTACTTCCCTCAGGGAAGCCTATGTGTGTCCTGCCTTGCCACCTTGTCAGTAAGGGTTTGGAGCTGCTCCTCAGATGATGACAAACCTGTCCCTGCAGCCACACCAACTAAAGGAGTCAGTCAGCTTTCCTGGCTGGTGATAGGATGCCAGGGCACAGAACTGGGAGCTGCAAGACTGTTCACTGCCAGTGAGCACATCCCTGAGGACGTTCAGCTGCTCCTGTCTGTCTGTGCACTTCTCTGCCACTCCCATGGTGCTGGATGTGGTGCACAAACACATCAGGATCGCTTGGGCAAGCAGTCAGTCTCAGAAGGGCCTGGAAGGGTTACTCTAAAATGTCCGAGTTGGTTACTGCAGATTTTATTTGAATGACAGACTAAGAACTAAAAGGCAGGAGCAGTACAAAGTGGTTCATATCTTGATCATCAGCTGTTCTTTTCCTTTCTTAGCTCTGAGATGCTCACAATTAATGAACCAGAGAAGATGCAGAACACTACCAGCAGAGTGCTCTCAAGGGAAAGGTGAGTTACCCTCATGGAGTGTTCAGAGTCTGTGTCAGCTCTCTAGGCTCCGTGCTGGAGGTTTCAGTAACTCTGAACCAGGACTCTGCCTTTTATTTTACAGCTGCAGAACAGAAACTGTTCCACACTGCATACCAATTGCATGGAAGTCAGCAACAGAAAGCAGAAGGCAATTTTCTCCTGCTCCTCAGTGTAAGAACAAGAACCTCTGCATGCTACCAAATAGTTCAGGTACTGGGAGGTTATTTAACACTGCTGCTGATACAGATGGGCTAGCAGGGCAGTACAGCTGTTGTACATAGATGCAGTCAGTGCTCTTTGCTTTTCTAACTTCTTCCTGAAAAAATGTAGAAGTTTTAGTGGACCTACCTGAAACTGAGGGTTGACATTACCTAAATCAACTCTGTAATTAGAATACTAACTGCTCTTCACAGAGATGAGAAATGAGGTTAGGGAACTCAGTTTGGATTCAACAGAAGAGAGGCAATAGCTGAGATCCCAACTAACAATCTGTACTTTCAGAATGAAAAATACTAAATGTGCTGTTAAAATAAACCTGGTTTGAAAACAAAACCCAGCTCTAAATGGCCTCTGGCTTTTGGACAAGTTACGTTGTTTTCATTTTTGAGTAAAATGTGTCATTGCAACCAGCAGCTCTGTATTTTTTGTAGCACAGGGAAGTCTTCAAATACTGAAATACTGTAACCAGGCTTAGAGCTGTTCCTTGCTCCACAGCAGAGTGGACAGTTGTCTTACCTGCGAACCAGGTCATTTGCCTGCTGTGGCCTTTGCCATCAAGTGGCCACACCACAGCCCCACCTGTTTCTGTCCTTCAGGGGCACTCACTGCTGCCTGATGCTATTGCCTTAGTGTTTCTGGGTGGAGTGGTTAGTAACCATGCTGCACAGCCCTTGCAGTGGCTGAAACAAGGGCACAGTAGCTATGGCCATCAATAACTCATGTTCTTCCTGTTGCTAGAGTCTTCTGAGCTGCCTGTGTAACGCTCCCAGCTAGTGATCGTGGCAAAGCCTGCAGTAAGTCAGAAGTTTGCTTTGTGGCTCCTTTGCTCAGGGTAATTCCACAGCTATGCAGAGATACCAGTGTGGTGGCATTAAACACGTGGTGGTTTTCGTCCTTTATCATTCAGGTCATTAAAGGGGAATAGTCATTAGAAGACACTGTAACTAAAAGAATTTATTGGGCTAGAACACACTGAGGAGTATGTGACCTATGTCATGTGTGTTACACCTCACTGCTACACAGAAAGGTGTAGGCTATTCTAGAATCGAGTAAATGCTGACTGTAGAGGGGAGGGCTTCCCTTATTCAAAGATATTTAACTAATTAAAACCTCTCTGTAGAGTTAAGGTCCAGTTAGTGCTGTTTGAGGGTGCAAACCACCCAAACGCAGCTCCTCCAGCCTATCCCTTAGACAGGAGGTGGTTCCAGTACAGACAGACATGATTCAGGAAGTTACACTTTGGTTTATTGCAAGATAGTTCCACTAAGCTCCAGCGCTCTGGCACCGTGGAACATTCTGATACATGTTACTTGTGAATGGAAAGCTACATCTGCAGAAAGAGCAAAGCAAGAACCCCAAGCTGAAGAGCTAGCACCTTTGATTGCATGGTTTAAAGTTTCCCCTATGATTCCCTGCACAATGTTGGTTAGACAACTACTTTATTATTAGCAACTCAGTCTAAGAGATTCCTGTGGTCCTGCAAAGAGCAAAACTTGTTAGTGGAGGGCTGGTCTGATACTGAGTCTGTGAGCTACTTCCATACTAAGTATTTCAATATAAAAATGCACCAAGGTCTTCACATATTGCAGCCCAGCAAATACTTAGAGCTGGTTTGGGCCCTTACAGAGTTTCAGCAGAGGTCCATCACCACTGAGGACAGTGATGTTCTCTGGAACCAGCAGCTGCCCCAGTATGGTGCTGAGCCCAGGAGCTCTGGTATGGGCCACGGCAGTAGCTGAGGGGGTTGTACAGCTGGAGTACATTCAGGATTTTCCCTGTGCATTTTAGCTTCCCAGCCATAGACAGATGTAAGCAGCTTTTAGTGAGGCACTCCTAAGGTTCCCCATGTTGGCAGTGTCTGGCTTTGCTTCACCTTCACTAGGCAGCAGCAGATAAAGCAGCAGCCTGTGACTGTGCTGAAAGCAGCCCTTTGCTATCACCGCACTCAGATCTGTACCCTTCTTACAGTGAGTGGCAGGACCAGGAGAGTGTGGCAAATAGTTCAGAGAGTGATGGTCTCAGATGGCTTCCTTTTGTCTCTTAGATTGTTTCAGAGTGGCTGAAGAGCAGAAGTTAGGCATGTGAAGAAGTGAATTCCACAAAGGCACGGCCTGCTGCTGTCACCTGTGCAGAGCGTGAACAAGTACACTTTACACGGCTGTCAGTGGCAGAGCAGGACACTGGCACCAATTATTCAGGGTGAGGATCTGTGTTCTCCATCTTCATGCTTCTTTACCATGTTCTCCAGACTTTTCACTATCAGACTGAATCATTTCTTGATGCAGAATAGCAGAAAGTAAAGCAGTTTAAATTGTTGTTAACTCCTTTGAGCAGCTGATGGCTTAGAGTTTTCTTTCATTCCTGGAAGAACCAAGTAGCTTCTTAGAGGGAAACACACATTCCAGTTCAATAAATCAACCCTGCCTGGTCCATAAAACCTGTCTTTTATGATCCTGGGCTCCTAAAAGGGAGAGCACACAACTCCTTTCCATTTTTTAGAATGGGAAGTATGAGTAACTGTCCCAGTGAGGGAAGGGGGCTTTGACTTTATTGGTGTCATTTCTTTATTCATGTTAAATTCCTTGCCAGTTAGCCCCCAGGGTTGCTTGAGGTCAAAGCCATAGAATTACAGAATTGTTTCGTTTGGAAAAGATGAAGCCTATGAGTCCAACCTCCAGCCTAAAATAATCTCGGCCACTAAACCTCAAGGGTTACAGGAGGTCACAGTTTGGGTTACTTGAGGGCTAAAGTCCTCTTTGTGACCAGGTTGGGGTTGCTTAATGGTCGCAGTACACCAGAGTGAGTTTCAGTGCTCAGCAGTAACACTTTGCTGTTTGCCAGTCACTTCTACCTTTTAATTTCTTAGCCCCACAGCAGAACACTCCAAATGTTTTACCCTTGTCTGTGCAGGCTGCGCTGCTCCCACAACTGTCACGTTCTTGGTCATGTCCCTTCAGAGCTGCTAGCTCAGCACTGCTGTATTTGTGCCACTCTGCCGTGCTCTGGTTGTGCACAGCCCCCGCAGGTTCCCCTGCTCAGCATGCACGGCTGTGGACTGGCCAAGCTGATCTTACTGCCTCTGACAGAAGCAGCTTCTGCAAGCCTGTTCTTTCTGCTTCTGCTCTTCCGGGGCTGCTGGGTTCGTCATTGCCCTGGTTTGTTGTGCCAAGGCTGTGGTGCTTACTAGAAATAAGCTGGAGTCACACTGGTGACTCAGAGGAACGCTGCACACCCACAGCACACCCTCACCTGAGAGTACAATGCGGATAAAGTTCTGCCTAACTATCTCCCCAGTCCCGAGGTGCCCGAAGACTGCCCTGTGCCTGCGGGCAGAGGCTGCTGTCAGAGCAAGGCCACTTCTTTTGTGCAAAGCAGCTGGGTGTCAGGGAGCACAACAAAAGGTTCTTTCATGTCTACCCCACCCCACAAATAGCTGCAACAGACAATTCAGGTCCTTGACTTTGCTCTTAGCAGCCAAGTTCAACTAAACCTGGGGCTCCCTCTCAGATGTCAGCTCTGAGCTGACACTGAAGCTTTCTTTGAAGTTCCACTGAATGTGTGGGAATTGCAGAGACTGAAGAGGCAGTCTGCTGGTGAACTCACGTGTTTCCAGATCTCTCCAGTCCTCTCGATGACAATAGTTTGCGATTTATTGACCGGTGATGTCACCTTGTAGTCATCAGACAGGAGACCCAGGATTGGATACTGATTCCTGTACCTGTAGGAAGGAAAGTTGCAAACCTGTAAACTGAGAAATGGCTGCTCTCACCAAGAGCCCTTCCGGCCATTCCTACCCAAAGATTTTCACTAATGACTAAAGAAGCTAATGCAGACATTTAGATGTCTCTTGAACGTGCTTGGCCACCCCTCCAGTCGCTGTTACGGTGCTGAGCGCTGAACCCTCCCCACCCAGGAGAACCTCTCTGCATGTTTCCCCTTGAAGAGGCAGGATGAGGACATCTGCGGGAAGCCCTTTGCCAACAGAGGCTACACAACACCTATGGGAGGTAAAGGTGAATAACCACATTACTTCTTGGTGATGATGGCTGTCACACCAGGAGACTGATTGCTTGATAGTTTCTCCTGCTTCAAGCGGAAGAGGTCCTGAGAAAACCAAAGAAAGCACTCAGGTGAAATCCTGCAATATTAGTTCACTGAGTCACAACAAAGGATCCATAGGAGTTCAAAGAGCAGTCCACAGCATGTCCTCATAAAAGACTGGTAGAGGAAAGTCTTAACCCTCCTCCCTAAACCAGGAGACTGCAAGTGACTTCCTGGTGAGTTTACACCTGCATGAGAAGTGGAAGTTCAAACAGAAAATCTTAGAAGAGAAATAGTTGTTTTGCTTTACCTCTTGCTGCTGTTTGATACAAGCATCCTTCTCCTCCAGCATAGATGTCAGTTCGTGCAACCGTATTTGCAAGTCACTGTTACTTCCCTCTCTCCTTGAGATATCCTGCTGGAATTGGCATAACTGGTTCTGGAGAGCAGGTGGTAAGGAGTGGTTAGGTGCCTGGTGCTGCTTATGGGCACCTTTCAGTACATATCCAAGACTCTGGATAGTTTGTTTTTTTTTTCCCCAGTCAGATCATGAGCAGTGAGACCCCCACGATTAGCACAGTGAATTCATAAAGTGCCAACTGCTCTGAATGCTCCCCAGCATCACGTTAGTATCTTACAGCTCCATAATGCTGATCCAGCACTAAAGCTGGACTGGCTTTCAGGGACGTTTCCTACACACAGTAGTTAGGGTTTATTCTTGTTTTCTGCTGGGCTTCTTTCTTACTTTAGCAGGAAAGACTGCTGGTCTGATTAATCCCCAACTTCTATCTCTTAAACTCATAGAATCACAGAATGGCTCAGATTGAGAAGAGACCTCAGAGACCATCTGCTCCAACCTGCCCACTAGAGGCAGGGACACCTCTAAGCCAGACTCATCTGCTCAAGGCTTCACCCAACCTGGTCTTGAACATCCCCAGGGAGGAGGCAGCCACAGACTCCCTGGGCAGTCTATTCCAGAGTCCCACCACCTTCATACTGAAGAACTTCTTCCTCAGCTCCAGTCTAAACCTGCTCTGCCTCAGCTTCAAACCATTCTCCCTTGTCCTGTCTCTAGACACCCTTATGAAAAGTCCTTCTGCAGCCTTCCTGTAGGATCCCTTCAGGCACTGGAATTGCATTTGGGGTTTTTTTAACCACCACTGTAAGGGTTTCTGAGCACTCAGTATTGCCTGTGCATAAAGGAACTGCAGAGCCAAAAGGCATCCACAGGTACCTGCAGCAGCTCTTCCCTGTTCTTGGCTCAGAGAGCAGCTGTTTGCCTGCAGTCACCAGGGCAGAAGCACCCCCACAAAGTCAAATGACTCACCCTAAGATTGCGGATCTCGCGGTCCTTGTCCTCCCTCAGGTTATTGATCATCTCCACATAGCGGCTGGAGAGCTCATCTGTGCTGGTCTGCAGGGCTGGGCTGGAGCAGGCCTGCAGGAGATTACCAGAGTGTGTTTAAAAGTGGGTTTATGATTCGTTCTCCTTTGTTCATGCCGCTGTGCCCGAGTCACAGCCACTGCCCGCAGCACAAGCCAGGCTGTTACCTGCAGCCTGAGGCTCTGCAGCTCCTGCTCCAGGGCTCGCTTGCTGTACTCCAGCTCCTTCAGCTGGCACTCCTTGTCCCCTTCGCTCAGCCGCAGCGCCAGCAGCTGCTCCTCCAGACAGCAGCACTTGGCAGTGCTGTCTCTGAGCCCTTGCTGGGAAGCACGGAAGGGGAATGAATGCAGTGACAGGGCCACCCACACACCCCAGCGTGCAGTAGGCAGCAGCCACAAGACTCAGCTTCAGCGCAGGGCTGGCTCTTGGCTGCCTGATGAGCTGCGGTTCAGATTTACCTGCTGCTGGCGGTTGCTCTCTCGCAGGGAAGCCAGCATGGTTTCATATTCTTTCACCTGAGAATCTTTAAAAGCCAAATCCTTCTTAAGCAAGACATTGTCAGTTTCTAACTTCTGTAAGACAAAAGTGCAATGCTTCAGTGACCTTTTCCCATGTTTAAGTGCAGCTTACTGTGTATAATCTGTAAGGGATACTTTGGGAGCAAGGAAATGCCCTCTTGTTGTCCAGACTCTGGGTTGAGAAGTGCACAGCACACAACAGCCCTCCAGCTGGCTTTGTGTGGTGTGGTCAGCACTGGGATCTCAGACACTGCTTTCATCTTTCCCAGTAAGAATTAATTGTAGTTACTTAAACCAACGACCTCCTCCAAATCTTGGAGCACCTGACCACAGAGACTCCTTGTTCTGTGATGGTTCAAACTCCCCTCCCCAAGCTTTTGCACAGTGCTGTGAAGGTTCCAGAAGTGCCGAGTACTTGAGCTGATGCAGGAAATGTTTCTGATTCCTTGACAGTGCTAGCTACTGACTGTATCAACAGCTGCAGACCTCCAGCTTCCAAACTGGGACACCTAGATCCTGGAGAACCACTGGAGCTGTTGAAGGCACCCAGTGACAGCAGCTTTCCTGTGACATGGGAAGACAGCTTTGTCAGGAGTGAAGGGAACTGAGGGCTCTGATTCCTGACAGTGCTAGTCCCTGATGGAAATTAAGAACACAGTTCAGCTACAGCCACGTAGATGATCTGTGCATTGTAGCCACCAATTCAGAGCTTTAAATCCAGTCTCACTTAGCAGAGTCTTCCCTTGAAAGTATTTGAGGATTTTAGGCTTCAACATATTGAGCACCTGAAATCTACTGCTAGAACAAAATCTGACTTCATCCACTGCATGGGGCTGTCATGCCCATCAATGAACAAACCAAACCAGACACTTCCATTAGAGCAGCTGGAAGCTTCAACTTCATTTCAATTTCATCCCACCAAGCTTCCCATTGACAGGTAAATCCAGAGGGCTGAGGCCAGGGGACCTGGCAATGGTGGCTTACCCCCAGGTCATCCTGCAGATGGCAAAGCTCCTCACGTAAATTCTTGAATGTGGAAAGCACAAGCCTCAAGGATTTATCTGATGTCACTCTCATCTAGGAGGGGAAAAGATAACGATGTGTTCTCCTACTGAATGAGTGAGCTTTGTTTACAACCTGCTTGGCAGCTGCTCCACAGCTGAAAATAACTTGTGCCCTTGTGCCCTTAGCACCGGTGCTGCCAGGGCACTCGCTGAAGCGTGCGGAGGTCCCACAAAGCGACACCCTCCTGCACTTTGTTCTGCTGTTGGTGCCTCGGAACACAGGGTGGCATGCTGCAAAGGGAAGGAACAAGGGAGCGAAGAACTGCCTCTGAACACCAACAAAGGTGCTGGTAGTACACAGTCAGGTTTTGAGTGCTCAGAGCGTCCTGACTTGTTCCCATTGAAAACAATTCCTACCCTACCTGAGAAGCCTGAAGGGAAGCATCACCTCTGAGATCTGACAAAGCACACTTGCATCCCTGGGGCAGGGGAATTTCTTACAATGAAAAACATTTAAATAAAAAAGCACCATACAACCAATTTCTCCCTTTGAAAGGAAAAGGATCCCAAAGATGAAAGGAGCCAACTGGATGAAAAGGAAAGGCCTCTGCACAACAGCCTAGCCCTGCTCTCTTCAGCAGCACTGCACTGACTCATGTCACGCTGCTGCAGTTCCTGATACTTTTCTAATGTTTGAAAGAAAGAAAAAAAAAAAAGATTCTTGAAGAATCCACAAAGCACTTTCTCAAGTCTTGACTGCTCTGGAAGGGTTGAATATTCTCTGCAGAAGATAGGGGTTGTACTGGCTGGACAAAGGTGAGATCTTCCTGGCTCCTCCTCCTCCCATACCTTCCCTTAGCTTTTACCTGTCAACCACTGGGGTGGAGGATGGCTGTCAGATTTCCATCCACCTGGGGATGAACCTTTTCCTATTTTTTATTCATCCCCACTGCTGCCATTACGTGACTGAGGCTTCAAAAACCCCCAAACATTCCTTGTGTAACTCACCTCTTACCTTATTAAAGTGGAATTTCAGTTCTGACTTAGTGTGGATGGTTTTATTGTGAACTAGCTTTAACTGCAGACTGAAAGAAGGCATGAAGTCCAAAGGGTTGAATTTAGAATACAAAAATACAGTACTCAGCCACTGCTTCCTGCTGCAGGCTGCTGAATTCCAGAGACGTCACATACATCTACAGGGACATTCTCCACGTTCTTAGTAGTTTGACAGCTGGCTCAGAGTCCTCCCAGTGAAAACATTCCACAGATAACTCTGAGAGGCCCCAGGGGTCTGTAGCCCCACTGCACGCTGCCTGCACGCTGCCTGTATGCAACCAAGCTCTGGTTCCCCAGAGGTGTTTCAGTGGCTTTGGTCTAATCATAGGTGTGAGAATGTAAACCCAGCTGGACTCAAGAGCAAACAAGGAAGATGAGTTTCAGCTCCTTCACACACAGGTGAGCTGAACCAGTTTCCTCAGGTGGTGCTCACATCAGTGTCCATTGTGAAAGATTCAGAATAATTCAAGTTGGAAGGGACCTGCTCCAGGCAGGCTCAGCGGTGAAGTCAGAGCAGGTTTGCTCATTCATAACTTGATTCAAACTTATTTTCACCAAGGAAGTGATTCTATGCTGCAGCTCCCAGGTAGGATCATCTTGCTCCTACCTCAGGGAGACCAGATCCAGACACACCTGCTGATCAGTGCAGGTTGTTCAGGCTCCTGTCCTGACACACCACACATCAAATGGTTCTGGAGTGGCCACTGGGATTTATGCTACAGCGCTGTTTTTAATGTTTCAAAGGCAGGGGCCAGTTCCAATCAGCCACTTCAGCCACACTACAAAGTGTACTGTAGGGACTTACAGTGCTGCAAAGAGAAAAATCACCAACTCTTACCAGCACCTGGCATTGCTGTCTGTCTGCTTACAGCCAGGCTGTGGGGCTGGGGGTGGCAAAGGCAGGGTGAGGCTTGGGCAGCTAAGAATGGGATCAGACAAAACTTACAAAGGGAACCTGAGCAGAAATGGTTAAATTTTGCAACTTTGAAACTTTATCTGTGTACAAGTTTTTAACCAGAGCATCTGTGAAAGGTGAGACCTAAGGTATCAGCATGGCTTGCAGCTGGCAATTGATACCCAATTCAGTGCTCAGCAAAGCACCTCCTGTTTGCCTTCACACAAAGCATTAACATGCAACACCAATATAAAGGTTGCAGGTCTGCATTCTCCTACAGCTGGGCCAAAGCCAAGTTGGTTTCCAGTGACCACAAGAAAGCACCAGTAAAGCTGTGTACAGTACACGAGCAGTGCATGGAACAGACTGCCACAGCATGACTGGGAGCCACCTGTGTCATTCCAAACCCTTAGGGCTAGACAAAATGGAATAGAGCAGAGAGCAAAGCACGTTACATGCAACATCCCCAGCAAGCCAGCTGCCACTGTTGGATGTTACTAGAGGCTTACACATCCCCTCCCCAGCTCTGGTACCTGGAGGAGATAGCGAATCTGCTGCTTTGTTGCCTCAGACAGTCCTTTAGGAATTAATTCTTCAATATCTTCAGTCTAGGCAAAGGGAGGGAAGGGGAGACATCTTGATGAAGAATTCTGCCTGGTAGATCATAGATGTGCTTTCTTCATTAATTACCCAGCTCTACTATGCAAAACACCTTTAGTACAAGGCAAATAAGAGTGAAAAACAGATCAAAGTATCCAGAAAACTTCCAGTCTGTTATGTGGGGCACAGACAGACAGAGATGAAGCGATACATGAAGCATGTATTCAAATTCCCCAGTAACCTCTGGTGTAAAGGCAGCAGTCCTTTACTTCAAACCAGTCCTCTCCAGAAAACAACAGCTCCCAGCAGTCTCTGATAGGAGCATATTTCCTGTTCCTGAAGGATGAGCAGCTGTCACAGGAGCTCCTGGCAGTGATTAAGTGGCACTGCCTCAGGTGATTTCACCCTGGACAAACACTCCTGCCCTAGCACAATGCCCTTGAAAACGAGAGGTGCTGAGGCTTCTGCCCTGGCTCCATGCACAGAACAGCTCTCTGCAGAGGCTGACATCCTCAGTGCTGCTGACAGCAGCTTCACTTGCCAGAGAGTGGAAGAAACACAAAGTGGAAGCAGAGAGAGCTGTGCGGTTTGCTTGCAGTGCAGCCATTATTGGCACAACAGGACAGACTGCCAACACTTGAATCTCATGCTGGAATAATGCAAATTATTCTATTTGCTTTTCACTGTGATCCCATTTGCAAATCCAGGCCTAGCAGCAAGTTTCAGGCTCTGAATGTTATTAACAAGCAGGGATCATTAACTAACAAAGCATCCCTCATTTAAACTGGCTTGGCTTAATTTGCTGGAAGATCCACACCATTGTTGTTAACAGTGCATGCCAGGGAACAGCTCCCCAAGAGCACTCCTGGTGCCTACCTGGCACTGATGCTTACCTGGCACGTGAATTCAATGTCCTGGTTCCTGCAAAAGAGCCAAAATCCAAGGGAACAGTTAGCAACAACTGCTTGAAACTTTCTTGACAAAAGAATCCATGCCCACATTCACAGCCATAACAAGAATGAGCACAGAGCAAGGAAGGCTCTTCAATCAGGTTGAGAGCTGTCACCTTCTTTTCAAGGTGCTTGGCAACACAGATCTCTGAGCAGAACAGGATGCGACCAGCAGCACACTGGAGCCAGGCCAAGTCTCCGATTCTTTGGGCACTCACCCCAGTTATGCTTGGTTAAGCCAATTACATTTTCATTGTCTGGATAATGGTTTATTTACCCAGAGCTATGCTGCCATTTACAGACACACCTGAAGTGTTTCCTTTGCAGCCAGGTCTTTTGTGATGCTTAAATTCTGCTTCTGCCCTGCTGTGGGACCACTCTTTCAGTGAACTTGGAAAGCACCAGAGGTGAGTGGGAGTGAGGGGGTAAGAACGAAGTGACAGTGATGGAAGAACAGTGAAGGCTGCTGTCAGAAGACATCCTCAGCATCAGTCTGCAGGCAGCTGCTGAACTTTATGCCCTATGGTGCCCATCTTTTAATCCGTGACAGAACAGAACACCACAACTAAACAAAGGGAATGGCAACTGGAACAGCTGAGCTGTTTCTTCAAAACATAGTAGCAAAACTGTATGGTTAGACATAGCTCAGGGCATGCTGAAAGTGTATTTGCTTGCTCTGTGTGCACACAGGTGTGGCATGTGGAGTTCTTGGTGTGTGTGAGCCCAAACAATGGACAAAGCATCAAATTCCATAAGCATCTACTTGACTCACAGCACTGCTCTGCACTCAGTAACTTAGATGAGCTTGGACAACACAAAGTCAGTGCTGGTTAGGCAAGTTAAAACAACTTGCAAACAGCACTGTCCTCTGAACTGTGCAATCCCAGGATCTCTGCTATGCAGAGCTGTGGAATCCCAGCACAGTGGGGGATTGGAAGGTACTTCTGGGGATCATCCAGGCCACCCTCCTGCTGAAGCAGGGGCACCCACAACAGCCAAGGCAGGTTTGGAATCTCTCCAGAGAAGGAGACTCCACAACCTCTCTGGGCATACTGTTCCAGGGCCCTAGCACACTCACACCAAACAAGTTTTTCCCTCATGTTTAGATGGAACCTTCTGGGTTCCAGTTAGTGCTCATTTCCCTGTGTCTTGTTGCTGGGCATCACTGAAAGAAGTCTAGCCCCACCCTTTTGATGTCCACCTTTTAGATATTGATAAGTATTGAGAAGTTCTCCTCTCACTTTGCTCTTCTCTAGACTGAAAAATATCAGGTCCAGTCCCCACAGCATCACTGTAGCCTCTACTGGACTCTCTAGGTAGCTCCCTCTCTTGAACCTGAACCAGTGGTCCAGATATGGCCTCACTAGGGCAGAGTAGGGCAGGGGGAACCTCCCTTGAGCTGCCTGCTGTGCTCTTCTTAAGGCATGCCAGGCACCATTGGCCTTCTTGGCCTCAAGTGCACACTGCTGGCTCACGGACAGCTTGTCCACCAGGACTCCAGGTCCTTCTCACAGAAACACAGAAAAGACATGACAAAGGCAATGTCAGTACCTTCCTATCTTCTCCACGTGCTGCAGTAAGCAGCTGTACAGGTCGTTGGTCTTGCGGTTCAGCTCTGCGAGCAGCTCACCAAAGTAGCGGCAGTCCAGCTGGTCCTTGTTTTCCAGAGAGCAATTCACCTGCCAGGAGACAGGCAAGACCAGAACTGAGTTCTCTTCAGGCTGGAAGCTCAATACAAAAATGCAACATGCAGGATGGATGTGGTTATGTTTCCTCTTACTGATCTGCAATTTGTTTATGCCATTGTTTTCCTCACACCGGAGCCTTGCAGGTCTCCTGCTTTCCAGTGAGCTATGCAGAAATAAATACTTCCTTTACAGCAAGAAATAGGAAAGGTAGCATCTTCTGCAGCCATGTCACCAGCACCACGCTGCTACACCACACACTGCCAATGAGCACATCCTCCAGAGCTGCAGTGCACCAAATGCCTGTGGACAGCACCCAGATCACAGCAGCCAGGTGGCAGCTGCTAAAAGGGGGTTGTGTTGCTACAGTTCAAACGCCTCTGTCTGAATAACAAAGAATTTCAATAGCAACCCCAACTGACTGTGTGCACTAAGCTGCTTTATAGGAGTGTCTGGCTGTGCAAGATTCCACACAGGTCTACCACTGATGTGTCCAACTATGCCTTGCCACCTGCATCTTGAATGATGCTTGGGAGGGGCTGCTGTGCTCCTGCTCTACACCAGAAACACCAGAATTGGCAGCCTAAGAGGAAGGGTAAAGGAAGCTAGTTCTGTGCTTCCAGTGAACTTCTAATGAGTTGAAATATATTTGAGGTTCTCATTGACCAGTTTAAGCAGAAAGCAACCCTGGATTGCTGCATGTACTGGAGTACTGGATCTTTCCTCCCAAACCAGAGGCACAGGCCTTGCACTACTCAGGCTGTGCTGTGCAGACTGACAGATGAAGCCTGACTCGATCAACAGGTAAGACTCCAAATGAAACAAAAAACACAACAAGACTTAACACATCCAAAGGACCACAGAATGATGCTCAGTCAGCACACCTAAGCACAGATGTGTCTCAACAAAAAATAGGACACCCCATCTGGAATGGATTTGGGTTTTGGTTGGGCTTTTTTTTGTGCCTAACAGCACATGACAGAGTCTGGGACAGTTCTAGACCATGCCTGCAATCACAGCATACACAGAAGTTACCTGCTGTAGCTGCAGAGGCTCTGCTGTTGCACTTATGGTGAGTTTATGGGGCTGAATTCCCTACTATGAGCCTGAATGAAAACTCTGGAGGCCGTGGATTGGCAATTTTATGTGTCTCTAAAGTTTTTGTACTCTGCAAACAGAGCAAAAAGCCACTGTCAGCAGTCAAACGCTGCCTGGGGCTGCTTACCGCTTCGCAGGTCTGGACTGTTACCCTCCTCACTGTGTTCCCTCTGCAGTCATCGCTCACACAGACTGGAAACACTTCACTGGGGCTGCTGGTCTGTGTCTGCTGGCACTGGTGAGTGACTTGGGACTGCTCAGAGTGCTGGCAGGGCTGGGAAACATAGCAGTGGTCGGCTTGCTGGGAGAGCTGGGACTGCTGGGAAAACTGATACTGCTTCTCCTAGGAAGAAGAACAGGTCTTAAGCTGCTGGATGTGTCCTGGTGAGATGGAAGCTTAGTGGGAACACATACAGGAATGAAGTGTGGCTTTGCATGCAAAGGCTGGTAGCAGGTTGTTATTTTAACGATCCTAATAAAACTGGTTGCTAACTTCCCAAGTGACCCTGAGTTTGCCTCACACTTCAATGCTTCAGGGTTGCAATTCACTAACTCCTCCTGTTGAACGTGTTTCAGAGCAATGAAAAAGTATTTTTGCTATGACAAAACACTAATTCTCACATGAAATTTCAGTCATCTTTGCCAAATATATTTTCTTCCAAGAAGGAGTAAAAAAATAATAATAACAAATCTTTTCAATTCACTGTTTGGTACAAATTCTATTGGTTGCACTGTTGTGGAGCTGCTCCAAGCTGTCAGTCAATACTGAGAAGAAGCCTGGCAGTGCTAGACATACCAGAGCAGTTTTCACTGCTAGTCTGATAGAATCAGTTCTCAGCAAAAGCACAGCAAACATTCCAACTTCTGCTCTCCTTACACATAGAAACTGTTTACTTGGAGAATGTGAGGAAAAAGAACCAACCAAGGAAACTTTACCTCTCTGCTACCATCTCAATTTTGGTTTGCAACAGATAGTACAAAAACAACAACTTACTTGGAGGGGATTTAGCAGCTCATATTTTCTTATTGTCTTCTCATAGATTACATTATTTCCAGGACAGAAATTCCCCCCTCTAAGAAATGGAGATAAGGGCTCCTGTAAAACGGACATTCAGAAATGTTGTCAAACAGCGAGTTCAGAATTCCTGGCATTTGGACTAAAAAGTGATAAGGAACTTCTGCAATTTGCTGACATAGATACTTGGAGATAGTTCCTTGAGCCATGTGCACCTGAGTGTATGGCTGCTTGGAAGCAAAGTGGCTGTGCTCCCATCTAGACAACATTTGAAATACATCAAAAACAGAGTTAGTCTCCACTTGCAGTGCTACTGAAGTACATTAACAGAGACCTGACAGGTGAGAGTAGGGAACCTGGCTGCAGATTCTGGACTATTTTCAATCCCTTATAATTTATTCTCTCCTCATCAGAGGTATGGGCTATGTGACTCCAAAGCATTTAGCATCCCTGGATGAAGGCAGTTGACCACTTCAGTGAATCAGGAGAATTAAGGACCAGTTAGAGAAGCACTGCACAGCTTTCCTACCTGATCGGGATTCTCGATGATAATCCTCCGAATAGTGCCCTGCAAGGAAGAAAATACACAAAGATTCAGTGATTTGTGCACTGCAGTCTCTAAAACTTTTTATGCTCAGAGCT
This sequence comes from Eubucco bourcierii, assembly GCA_013396675.1. Classification (NCBI taxonomy): domain Eukaryota; kingdom Metazoa; phylum Chordata; class Aves; order Piciformes; family Ramphastidae; genus Eubucco; species Eubucco bourcierii. Next base: position 6,392 of record VWZE01002140.1, on the reverse strand, counting down.
CAGGCTTGCAGGGCTTCCCAAAGCAATCCAGATGTAGCCATCAGCTATGAAGACACTGAGATCCACTGAGTGAAGGCATTCAGGAACGTGTTAAAGCCAGGCCCTTTTCACCCCATACAGCTCAGCAGTTGCAATCTGTTACTCCCGGTTTTAAGAGTTTGCTTTTTCTCCATCACCTCCCTGCAAGTCTGAGGCAATTAGCCTTTATTTTCTCTAAGTGCCCCCAGGAGAGGACACAAATCCAAGGCGACACACTGCACTAAGCCTTCTTTGTATTTTGCATAAACACCAAAGTGAAAGGGCAGAGGAACTGCCAACGAACCACAACAGGTCCCTACCCAACGCACCAAGCTGCGGCAATGGTTTCATAGTGGTCACAAAACTCCTTAAGTGACAAAAAGATGCTTGTGAGGAACATATGCACATTCTTGAATGAAAAATTTAAAAGGTCTTTTTAAGTCACAGAAATTCCTGCACTTCTGTTCATTTTCACATTGCATTTTTTAATGTTTGGGTTTTTTCCCAGAACTGTCCACAAGCAGCTGTGGACACTGCCTTCCATCTCCTGGACCACCACTAGTTACAACAAATTGTACACATTGCCTGGAGTCTCCACATCCAGCTCCTTATCCAGGCAAGCAAATTCCCACTGAATCTAATCTAAGGACCAAGGAACGTGTTAGTTTAAAACACACTATTTATTCTTTCTCATAGAACAAACTTCCAGTTTCCAGAATAAATAATTTCTTCCCTTGATCCAGTGTTTGGGAAGTTTATCAGGTTGCCATTCGGCCTTGGAGACACTCTTAGCTAGGTAAGAGCAGCTCTGAAGTAGGTCAGATTTCCAGTTGTGAGCTGTTGCATAAGTTTAGGAAGCCTGAAGCAGTTTTCCCCATCTCCCAAGAATGAATCGTAACAGCACCAGGAATGAAAACACAGGTGGAAAAGAAACTTTTAGCAGCAATCACAGTGATTAAGAAATCTCAAAACTGCAACTGCTGCAGAAACCCCAAAGCTGATGACTCCCCCCTCCCACATGCTCTGTACTTCAGGCAGGTCTGCCAAGGCAGGAAGTCTGACAGTGGAAGTCCCTGTACTGGCACATAACACTGAAGATAGACAATACAGAGGAGAACACCCAGCCCAATTCCTGCATCAGCTTTGGCACCTACAACATTTGAACTAAGAAGCAAAATACTTTTAAGACTGAATGTGCACTGGTCCTTCCTTCAGCCCAGTTCCACAGCAGGCACAGCCCTGACTCCCAGCACCTCCTCTGACCAGCTAAGGCAGCCCCGAGCCTCATGCCACTGGCTCTGCCCATCCTGGAGAATTTCAGTGCTACAACTGGCACCAGAGGGGGAGCAGGAATTGCTCCTGGTCAGAGCTGACGAGCAGCACATGGCCCGTGACAACAGGCTGAGCATCCTGCATGATGCTAGAAGTCATCTTTCCAGTTTTCTGAGGAATCAGGCAAACCTGCTTGAACTAAAGCATGCTGCCACAGGGCTTTGGAATATGTAACTGACACAGGTTGGTTTAGAAAGGGGAATGTGTAATATTATTCTACCTAGGTACCTGTGTGTTCTCGAAGCAGTACCTTCAGAGCAGAGAAGAGCAGAGCATCCGAGCTGAAAAATACTTCTATAATATTCAAAGGATGCTCTAATCATATGTGGAATACAGACCCTTATTTATAAGATACCCAAACTCTTTCATTTCCAAAGAACTTTGATGCAGATACTTCCCCTGCTCCTTTAGACATGGGGATTTGCCTGCCATTCCTCCTGTCCCAGCCAAGCAGGCTGGGCTGGCACAGGCTAGGAGGCAGCCCTGTGACACTGAGACAGCCTGACCTCCCCACACACAGTTCCCTGCACAGGGGGATGCCATCTCCAAGGCCTATGGAGTGATCCTCCGGGCAGCACTGTGCTGGTTTGAGGCTACCTGGAATATTTTACTGAGAGAAGTGAAATCCTTAGCTGTGAGAAGGAAAAACACCAACAGTAACCTGTATCACTCATTCTTCTGCTGAGAAACACAACCAGCCAAAATGTAGCTCAGACACTCACTGCTCACACACTGCTCAGTTAGTTCTCAGTTGCTCTGCTCCTTCTGTGGTTGCTTTCTGCCTTAGCTCTAATCCCACCTAACCCTTTATTTCCCCTAACCTCCTTGTCCTCTTTTTAGCATCTCACCTCAGATCTCTCCAGATTTATCAGGTGAGATACACAGGGATTGATCTGGTTACTGCTGAAGGGAGGGGAAGAGGGGGAAGGGGGAGGTGGTTTGGGTCAGGAGCCTCCTGGCAGTCTGATTGTTTTGGGAGGCATTTTTGTGCTTCTGTGCTACTTCTAACTTGTATGTAACTGTATATCGTGCCTGTGTATCTGCTTGTATATTGTGCTAAGCTGTAAATACAGCTCCATTCCTTAACTTCCAGCTGGCTGGGTCTAGTCTGGGTGATTTCACTGGGGGGGTGGGGGGTGTAACTCCCAAGCCATCACAAGCACCAAGATGACCTGGGACTATTTCCATTTTCCCGTCATTCCCATGGGGCTATCCCCCAATTTCCTACAGTCCTTTGGAGATGTAACATTTTGTCACTGGAGAAGAATGAGGAGGGTGAGATTTTAATGTGGAGAGCCCAGTACTGTTGTGGGTTACAGCAGCACAACTGGGTCTGTGATTTGCAGCAGTCTGACCAGTCATTCTGGGCTGCAAGGATCACTTCCAAAGGTATATGCTAACATTTCCATAACAATTTGTGATAGCCTTGGAGACTTTTAAACCAGGTTTTCACATTTTTAGAAGCAGCATTTGACAGGTGTGTCCAGCCATCCTGTGCAAACCTCACGCAAAACAATCAGTACACTTACTTCTATTTCGGCACCTTTCCCTTCGCTTTATAGACAAGCCAGTGATTAAGGAAAGAATTTCAGCTATGGTAAAACCTTCTGTCCATAAGTACTGTCTGGCTAATTACAAGCAGCTCAGTCACCTCATCAGAACTCATGAGTTACCTTTGGCAGCTGCCACAGGGAAACGGCAGGCTCTGCTCCAGGGCTGTCGCAGGCAGCGCAGACAAGTCTTACACACTGGTTAATGTTAAACCCTTTTTACAGCAGGGGAGCCTTTAGCACTTCATGGAATCAAAGCCAGCCACAGAATAATCTTGCACACAGAACTTCTCACATGGATAGATGATCCCTACAAGGGCCCATCAGGATTTTGCCCCCTGCACTGACAGGGGACATGTTGTGCATAGAGTACTTTCACATGCCCCCAGAGGAAGGACTCATACATGTAAGCCGTACTAGAAGAGGATTTATTCTACACAATATTCTCCATTGTGAGACTAGAGCAAAATCAGACAAAAAAAAAAAAAAAAAGGAAAATTGAACCCTGGATCACAAAACCCATTCTCACATGTACCACAGGCACCCATACTCCAAATCCTCCCTCTCTCTACCTTACTAAAATGTACATAAACACAACAGAACACACTAACCCATAACTAAAAGCCTATCAACATGCAGACGTTGTTATCAGTAATCTACTCTGCTCTGCAGCAGTATATTAAATATTGCTTCAAGATAGCCCTTTGCCTTATCAACAGTAAGAAGTTAAAACTACAACTCTGGACAGCTATTAGCTGAAAATTCCAGTGTTAGGTTAAACCATTGATGTGAGTGAGGCACTGATGCATTAGTTTATATAGCTACACATGATCTGCTCACAGAGCAACTAATTCAGCTCTTTGGAGAGAGTCTGCTCTCCCCAGCACTTCTTTCTGACAACTCCCATTCACCAAAGGTGTCCACTCCCAGCTTACTTCCCTGTTTGTTACTGTTTTCTTCTGTAATAACTTCCTAATAGACTTCATTAAGCACCTTCCCTCTCCACCATTAAATCTGCAACCCACACAAAGCCTGATGTGAACTACACCCTCTTTTGTCTTTAAAGTCTAATCCAGCAAAACACTTCAGCATGAAATTGTTTTTCATCAGCACAACTTAATGGATTCAGTGACTAAAGCAGATGTTGAAAATTCAAACATACTTCACAGAGCAGCGACATTGGAGTCTATAATCAAACTGGTCACGTACTTATCCAAGCACAGCAAACCTGGGACTGTAGTATTTATTCTAATGAATATTTAATTAATTGCATGCAATTCAGACTATCATCCTAGGTAAGCAGATCATTTATCAGAGAGGTGAGAGCCCAGTGTTTACCACTCCTGCCCCTCACCTTTCGAAAGAGAGGTTAACACTTCAGTACAGCAGGAATGTGTCTGTCCTACCCAAGCCACAGAAAGCTGTCAGCGAGCAGCATTTTCCAGAATGCACAAAAGCTATCCTGTAGAGGAAGGTAGCCCTTAAACTCTGCAAATACGGCTTTGAAATGAAATCAAGTTTTGTACTGGTCTTAATCCCCACGGTTTTTGATAATTAAATATATTTGTACAACAGGAAAACAAGTTAGATAAGAGTTTAACCTGAAACACTGCATACAGCACGTCAGTCCCACTTGTACAGGTATCAATGACAGTTCAAAAGCAAATTCTGATCTCCTTTGCTGCTTTTATAGTCAAAGCTGTTCCCAAGTCATGAATTTCTAGTCCTTTTTTTAAGATTTAGGTGAGATATCAATCAGATGTTACATTTATACTGAATTCTATCAATACCTTCAAGCCATTCCCTGAATACACACACAGCAAACTTGCTGAATGACACTGTGGACTTTAAAAAGCAAAGCTAAATCAACTCCTTAGCTGCATGCTGTTAGCATCATCGATCCAAACACAACTAAGCACACACACACCCCTTTACATTGTATTTACACGAGCAACACCAAGCAAGCAGGAAAGGAAGTTTGTGCACCTTGCCGGGAATGGGGGCATCTGGCCTGCACAAACAGCCACACAGTGCTCCTGCCCTGGCTGGGATTTTACTGGTCCACTGACAAAATGGGCAGAAATTGAGGTTTGAAGTAAAAAATGCACACTGGACTTGTCAAACGGGGCAAATGTGGGATTGAGCAATCCATTCAAAATCAAATGACATAGAGAAATGTAAAGGTAAATTCATTTTAAGTCACACAACGAGAAGGTTGGAAGTGATCTCAAAGATCATCTAGTTCCAACCCCCCGCCATATGTAGGGATACCTCCCACTAGTACAGGTAACTAAGTTGTCTTAAAGCAGGTTACTAAGGTGTCAAGCTTTCCTTAGCTGAGACGGGTTGTCATTAGCTGCCCACTTCAAAGGGGAGATCTTTCCCGCTCTTACTTGCCCTGCACAGTGAGCCCGGCCGGAGCTGCCGGGGCCCCCGGGTGGCCTGCGGAGGGCCAAGCTCCCCCTGCAGGATGTAACCCACCCACCGCAACAAGCTAAACCCAACTACGACTTAGAGACACGCAAGCTGCCGAAGGAAGAGCCCCACTGTGTCTTGAGGACGAGCAGCTCTTCTCCCGGGAGGTGGCTGCAGTCCGCGCCGAGCGGCCGAGCCGGGCAGCCCCAGGGCAGCGAGCTACCCGGACTGGCCTTCCCCGCCACACCCACCGCTTCAGGGTCTCCTCCGACGGGACGGCAGAGCCCTGCTTTTTCCCGCACGGAGTTTTGGGGAACGGCTGAGCGTTTTTAAAGGCCGTCAGACGCCCCCGCGGGTGTCCGCGCTCCATCTGAGGCAGAACGACTCGTTCAAAGGAAGACCCCCGCAGGGCGGGTTGCGAACGGCTCGGCCGGGCCCAGCCCCGCGGCAGGGTGCGGCGCAGGGCTCTCCGCACTGTCCGGCACCGCTGCTGGCCCGCGGCGAGAAACCTGGCCCGACCATGCTCCCCTGTCTGCAGGAGAGCCGCAGCCTCCCCGCCGTGCCCGGGGGCACAAGGGCGTCTGGCCCACGGCCCGGCGCCGGCTTTGCACCTGAAGCGGCCTTTGGCTTCGACGCCGCCTCGGCCCGGGCGGGAAGGCAGCACGGAGCCGCCGAGCGGGCAGGTGCGCTACCCGGGACAGGACAGGGGTGCAGCGGCCCGGAAGGACGGATGACGGGGACAAGAGATACGGCGCTAGCACTCGCCGTGCCTGTTGCGGCGGGTCGCAGCCCGCGATGATTTGCTGGTAGCCGTGCGAGCACTCCAGCGGCGAGGCCGCCCGGGAGGAGCAGGACGTGCTCACCCGCCGGCAGCCGGGGCCGTAGGTCCGCACTCGGTCGTACGCCACGCTGCTTTCCTGCTGCTGGTGAGGAGCGGGCTCGAAGCACGGCGGAGGCCGCTGCGGCGGCTCTGGGCAGGGCGGCGGCTCCCGGCACGGCGGGGGCCGCGGCGGTGACGGCGGGGAGTACGGGCAGGGCGGCGGTTCCCGACAGGGCAGGGGCCGGGGCAGCGGCTCC
>VWZE01002139.1:372194-407278 GCA_013396675.1 Eubucco bourcierii | reverse complement strand
AATATTCCAATTAGCCTCAAACCAGCACAGCCAGACTCTTTTCAGTGATAGGACAAGGTGCAACAGGTATAAACTGGAACCCAGAAAGTTCCACCTGAACAGGAGGAAAAAATTCTTTACTGAGAGGCTGCCAGAGCCCTAGAGCAGGCTGCTCAGAGAGGTTGTGAAGTCTTCTTCTCTGGACATTGCAATCCTGGGCAAGCTACTGTGAGTGACACTGCTTTAGCAGGCAGTTAGACTTGATGACCTCCAGAGGTCTCTTCCAACCCCCACCATGTTGGGATCCTGTGATTCTGTGTCACTGTATCAGTAATTAAATTTGTGCTGTGAGAGTCAGTCTGGAGATGATCAAAGAATACAGTTGACGCTCCTTGTTCATTAGATAATGCGATCACTTTTCCCAAGTGAAAACTGAAAATGAGGCCTTAGGGATGATGGTTGGGCTGCAGGAGATGCTGTTTAGCACTTGCTGTACTCAGCTGGAGGAGAAGGTGTACAAGGCATCCTCAATCTTCTTAGCTTCCCTGTTTCAGTGCTGCTGCTGATCTCAGCCAGTTGAGAAGTCCTGGCCTCTGGCCTACTGCTTGGTTTTCCAGGCCACTTGGCATGGATGTAGGCAGAAGCTGGATGCCTACAGGCACTCAGAGCAATTGGAAAAAAACAATGAGGATGTTACCTGTATTGTGCCAAGCTTCCTCAGCCTACAAATAGATATGATGACTCTGAAGCTGCCAGGGGAACAGGAACAAAATGCTCCTTCCCCTGAGTACCACCAGGCTAAACCACAGCAGCCGGAGGTCCTATCATGGGCTAAGGTTCCCTCATGGGGCTGCGGATGAGGCTGTTGAGTTTGAGGCTGCTCACTGGCATTTAGAAGGAGTGTGTTCCTCCAGTGGAAACTTTTGTGGCCAAAAGAGTTAGAGAGGGAAGAGCCAGTTCAACTTCTGCCTTTCTCTCCAGGGGGTAAACTTAGAAACATGACTTAGAGGCATAATTTAGAAAGACAAGATAAAAATCAAGACAGCTGCTTCCTCATGATTTTTTTTCTGTATGATCATTCCTTACCAGGACAGCTGCATGGACCAAGGGCTGTGTTTCGAGTGCAGATTTCCCTGGCTAAGCCATGAAACCCACCAAGTGCAATTTTTGACCATGTAATTTGTCCTCCCCAAACAAACTCAAAAACCAGAGAAGCAGGAAACAACAGGATGTGAATTGTGGAGCATTTGTGTGCACACAGACTTTGGTAACAAGTAATATCCATAGGATGATCTGATGAGACCCTTGGCAACTAATTCGTCAAGGATTTTTTTTCAATGAGAGGGTATCAGTGGATGACCACAGAATCATAATCATTAAGTCATAGAATCATAGAATGCATTAGGTTGGAAGGGACCTTTTAAGGACATCTAGTCCAACCCCCAAGCAGTGGGCAGGGACATTCCCAATGAGATCAGGTTGCTCAGAGGCCCATCAAACCTGAGCTTGAATGTGTCCAGGGATGGAGCTCCACCACTTCCCTGGGGAACCTGTTCCAGTGTTCTACCACTCTCGTAGTGAAGAACTTCTTCCTACTGTCCACCCTCAATCTACTCTTCTCTAGTTTAAAATCACTGCTAAATGCGTTTGTAAAATTCCCTCTCCATCTCTACTCTAGGCCCACTTTACATACTGGAAACCTGCTAGAAGGTCTCCCCAGATCCTTCTCTTCTCCAGGCTGAACAACCCCAATTCTCTCAGCCTGTCTTCACAGGAGAGGTGCCCCTGCCCTTTGATCATCTTTGTGGCCCTCCTCTGGATGCCCTCCACGAGGTCCATGGTTTTTTTTTATGTTGAGGGTTGCAGGCCCATTTCACCAGTCTGTTGAGCTCCCTTTGGATGGCAGCACACAGATACAGTCCATCAGTCACTCCTCCCCATTTGTATGTCATCTGCAGATTTGCTGAGTGTGCTCTCTGTCCCATCCTTCAGGTTGTTAAAGAAGGTGTTAAACAGGATTGGCCCCAGTATTGACCCTGGAGCACAGCACCAGTGACGCCTTCAGCTAGGCTATGTGCCACTGGTCACAATCCTTTGACACCCATGACAAAATCACTCATGCTGGCTTACAACCCCTACCCACAAGCTCTCAGCTGCCTCATCACTCATCCCTGGGCATATCTCCAGCCATTCTCTCTGCCTCCTCACACAAAGCAACTCCCCCTCCTGGGCTGCCCTTCCCAAACCCCCTCCAGTTCATGTTCCCTTCAATATGCACACAGCCTTGAAATTCATGCAGACTTCCTGTTCCTCCCGTTGCTTCCCCTGCTGTGTCCATGCCTCCCATGAGCACATTCCTCTCACCACATCTATTCATTGCTTTGCTGCCAGCAAGCAGCTGTGAGGGCCAACATCAAAATAGCCAATCCATGTCCTCCAAGAGACAACCACCACAATAAGCTACTCCCCAAGTGCACATGGCAGAGGTCTGGACAGCATATTGAAGGATTTCAGCTTGGTTGTTGGTTCTGTTGAGCACAGGGTGGGATTTCAGGGTATGGTAAGGAGTTAATCTTTCTTTTGAAGAGCCTGAACAGTTACCAAACATCAGAGTTAAGCTCCAGACAAGCACCTCAGAAACAGCAGCATTAAAATTTTGTATACAGCTTCAGTCAGCTCCTTCAGGTCTGGACCACTGGCTCACACAGGCTTTTCCCCTGAGCAGACAGACCTCTGGATGGATGTGCTCTGTGTCAACACCGGGATAAAAACGTTTATGTGAGGATAGAAAATCTGTCTTGTGGAATCCCTTCCTCTTCAATGCAGAGCCCATAGGAAGGCAAGAGATGACCTTACTGTCCATGCCATTGGAAGTCCACATATACCACCACTGTTACTACTACTTTGGTTTCTACAACACATTTGTCAGAGACAGCTGCTGGCTCATGGCTCCTCAGACTTTTGCCAACTGGTCTGAGATCCTGCTTGTTTGACTTACATAAATACTTATCATTCATAGCTGCAACTTGAATCACTGAAGGCTATCACTGCGGCTGCATGGGATGTAGAGTCTCTCTGGAGTGCCAGAGCCTAGGCAGATGGACAGTGGTGAAAATCCCATCCCTGAAGGGGTTGAAATGTAGATGTGATGCTGAGGGACATTGTTTAGTGGTGACCTGGCAGTGCTGGTTAACAGTTGGACTTGATGGTCTTAAAGGTCTCTTCTAGCCAAAATAATTCTATGATTCACAACAAAGAGAGCTGTGGCTTTAACTTTACTAGTTTTATTTCCTTGAGCATGGTTATAATGCAGGGGTGTTGAGGGTCCATGCTGGAGCAGCACAAGGCAGCAGACATAGCCATGCCACTCATGAGCACGTGCAGGAATTAATGGCTTCATCTCCCATTAGCTTTTCAATCCTCCACTGAAACAGAATCGGTCACTGCATGATGAGGAAGAAGCAGGCTATTGTATTGACTTGGCATTAACTGTTCCTCTAAAGATTAAATCAATAGGTGGAGGAACCATGGAGCTGAAGATGGCATAAACCTGTACTATGCCACACCCTGTCTAACTTTTGAGTGGGACACTTCTTTGGAGCTACTAATGAAAATAAGTTAAGCAGCCTGTGGTTCGCTTTTGGTGACACCCTTTCATTTAGGGACCAGTTAGCACCAGACTGATGTAACAAGGAACTAGAGTGTGCCATTCCCAGACACTTCAACCCCACAGAGATCTCCTGCCCCACTGCCAATACCTTGTTTGCAGTGTGATCAATGAACTGACAGTTCACCTTTATGCTCCATGGGAAAGTCATCTCAGGAGGAAGCACAGAGAGGTCTGTTTTTGTCAGGCAGGCTCTGGCAGCTTCTCAAACTGGCAGCTTCCAACTGCAGGCAAGAAGTCTTTTAGACTGGTTTCCTGTGGAAACAAGGTTATTACTATCAGACCAGAGTCAGTTTTAACCCAAGATAGACAGCAAGCTGCAGTAAAGATCTTACAATCATTGAAATGCTCTAAATGTTATAAAAATAGAGAAAAGAGATGATGTCAATGCTGACACCAAAGAGCTCCTTGAACCAAGTAGCCCCTTGAACCAAGTAGCCCAGACCTGGACCCAGTACTCCAGATGTGGCCTCACTAGGGCAGAGTAGAGGGGGAGGATAACCTCTGTCAAAATGCCGCTGGCCACAGACTTCTTAATGCACCCCAGGAGACCACAAATCTTCTTGGCCATAAGGGCACATTGTGTTTATAACAGAGATAGTGTCTGAGAAGCAGCACATTAATTTGACTAAACTTAAAGCTAGGAGCTAGAAAACAGCATCAATCTGCTTTAAATTTAGGTGTTTAACACCATAAATGACAGAGAGGCCAGCAAAAGCCCATGCTCCTCAATCACAGGAGGACAGCAGCTAAGTAAAGGGTTCTCATGCAGAAAAATAGTGCTTAGCTGAGCTCCTGCAGGGATTTTTGTGCCATGGATTAGTGTTTTCACAGAGAAGTGGGACTGAAAGCTGGGTTGTTCATAGGTCTTCCTGCTTCAGCATAAATACATCTCACATTCAGATGCATTTGGCAGACCAAGGGAAGAGACTACACTTGGCAAACCAAGTTCTATTTAGCCTGTAGCTAGAAATGTTTATAATTTGTTCTTGAAATCAACCCTGAGTATGTCATTGCACTGGAAAATATTCAGCTGGTGTCAGCTGAAGTATGGGAGGTGAGCAATTATCTCTTGAGGAGCCTGTGGGTTCAGGTAGATCTTGTATTAAAACACCCACCACTCGCTGCAGTCTGGCCCATGGGAAAGGCTGAGCTGCTTTGTGATTGATTTTTACAGCTCCTTGGGGTCAGATCATCCCTGCAACAGAGGATTTAATGAGAAGAACTGACCCATCCTGCTCCCCTTGCTGTTTGATGATGAAATTTTAACCATCATCTCCGCAGAAGACAAACTACTGGTCAGGCAATTCCCTATAACTGATACTTCTATTAGATTTGCATTGCATCCCCCGAGGGTTTCAAAGGCATTTCAAACAGGAGGATTTGCACTGGCACTTGTGTGCCCTGACTAGAAAGACCTGCCCCATAATGCAATGGCATCCCCTAAAGCCACCAGTGTAACTAAGTCAGAGAAGCATACAACCATAGAACTGTTTTGGTTGGAAGAGATCCTTATGATCATCAAGACCAACCACCAACCCAGCACTGCCAAGTCACCACTAAACTCTGTCCCTCAGCAACAACATCTACACAGCTTTGAAATCCCTCCAGGCAGGGGGTCTCCAACACCGCCCCGGGCAGTCTGTTCCAGGGCTTGGCAGCACTCATGGGGAAGAAATTTTTCCTAGTGTTCAACCTAAGCCTTCCCTAGCACAACTTGTAATAATTTCCTCTTCTCCTGTCATTTGTCCCTTGGCAGAAAAGACCAACCCCCACCTGGCTCCAACCTCCTTTCAGGAAGTTATAAAGAGTTAAAAGGTCTCCCCTCAGTCTCATTTTCTCCAGACTAAATAACCCCAGGTCCCTTATAAGACTTGCGCTTTAGACCCTTCAATAGCTTCATTGCTCCTCTCTAGACCTGTTCCAGCACTTCAATGTCCTTCTTGGAGTCAGAGGCCTGAAATTGAACCCAGTACTCAAGGCCATGCCTTACCAGTGCTGAGTACAGGGGGACAATCCCTGCCCTGTTCCTGCTGGCCACACTATTGCTGCTCTAGGCCAGGATACTGTTGACCTTCTTGGCCACCTGGGCACATGCTGGCTCATACTCAGACAGTTGTCAATGAACATACCAGGAAAATGAAATATTCTTAACAAAAATAGAGGTTGGAATGGGGTGCACCTAAGCACCTTCCAGCCTCCCAGGACACTTGCCTTTGAACCTCATACACATCTTGAGTTAAGAGGATAATGACCAGCACAGACCTTGAAGCAATTTGGCCCTGGCTCTGTCTTTCTTTTGCCTGAAATGGTGAGCTGCATTTTCTGCAACTCTAATTGATGTCATCAGATCGTGATGGCAGCTTTCCATTTCAAATGGTTGGTTTTTCTTTGTGAGATCGATCCCTTTTTGGTAATTTGTTCTTTGCAGCTACCGCAGATAGCAATGATCAGAATATTTAAAATAGTAGAATGCAGCTTTTCTGTCATGGCCAGAAAAAGATAAATCTTAAATATCAGAAGGCAATGACAAGGTGGTTGGATGTTAGAGTCTGTTTCTGACAGGCAGAGTTCTCATTCCTAACTAGGATCTGGTTTGTATAAGGCTGAGAAAATACCTAATTTTGTTTTAAAATTTGAAGAAGTCATGATCCTGAAACCCAGAAAGTTTCTTCTAACTTCATCTACCCTAAGACACTGAGTCTGCCCACAGCCTTTGCCTTGCATTGCCCAGCCACGTAGACAGCTGTGAAGTTATCCAGGCCACGGCCACTTTCACCACTTGTGGTAGCAGACTGTAGTCTGAAAGCAACATCTGAACACTTTCAATTTCTTTGATACTATCAAATGTTGCAAAATCATCCAGTCTCACTTATTTATGGCTTAATATGGCCCAGATTTATATTATCTGAGTAATTACCAGTGTGAGAATGCTCACCGAGAAGCACAGGAGTTCTAGGCAGACATTTTAACTTCTGTCAGCTGTTATACCCAGGAAAGATAGTTAACCACTCTTCATTTTGCAGTTTAAATGGTACACAAATGCCGGACATTAAAACCAGAGAGACTTCCAAGAGAGAACATGTGGGTAGCATCAAACTTTCCTTTGGCACCCAGCCATCATCAAGGTTCAGCAGAAGTTCACCAGTTCCCATTGTGTAAGGCTATTTGTTTAACATTTCTTTTGTCTGAAGTGGCCTTGTCAAATGAGATCTCTCCATCATTCTCATTTGGCCCTTCACTCCTATCCGAGCTGTCACTCCCATAGAAGCAGTTTGACTTTGGGCTTTACAGGAATGTAAGCGTAAGTAGATTAAGTTTTTAAACATTCACAATAACTTTTCAGTTTAATCATAAAGGCATCCTTCAAAAAGAGACTGAGCAGCCTCAGAATGTCATGGTCCAAAACACCCAAAGACACTTCCAAGGATCAAGGCTCAACAACTTGGCGCACTTTGCCTCTGCAGACAAGCTAGCCCAGGTTTTGCAGCCAAATTCCAATCTCTATAATTACATTTGAACTAGACGAAAAAATAAAAAGAGTTTCACATTGTTTTGAGTAAGGAACATAACCTTCTTCACATCCTGTGCTACATGGCAATGTTGAATGGGGTTAAATGCTCATCCCTGCCTCCAGAGTGAAGCCATCCACATGCTGAAGGTACACTTTATCCACAAGGTGCCCAGATGGCCAAGAAGGCAAACAGCATCCTGGCCTGGAGCACAAGTAGTGTGGCCACCAGGACCAAGGCAGTGATTTTCCTCCTGTACTCAGCATCAGTGAGGCCACACCTCAAATACTGGGTTCAGTTTTGGAGCCCTCACTACAAGAAGGACATTGAGTTGCTGAAGTGGGTGCAGAAAAGGGAACAAAGCTGGTGAAGGATCTAAAGCACAGGCCTTGTGAGGAGCAGCTGAGGGAACTGGGGTTGTGTAGTCTGAAGAAAAGGAGATTGATGTAAGACCTTCTCACTTTCCAGAGCTCTCTGAAAGGAGGTTGAAGACAGGTGGAGGTTGATCTCTTCTCTGTAATGACAAGAGAAAACAGCCTCAAGTTGTGCAGGGGAGGTTTAGATTGGAATTTAGGAAAAGTTTCTTCCCCAAAAGTCCTGTCAAGCCCTGGAACAGGCTGACCAGGGAAGTGGCAGAGTCCCCACCCCTGGGGGGATATCAAAGCCTTTTAGATGTGGTGCTGAGGGACAGGATTTAGTGGTGACCTGGCAGTGCTGGGTTAACAGCTGGACTCAATAATCTCACAGGTGTTTTCCAATGAAAATAATTCCACGGCTCTATGCCCTACAGGGTCCCCCTGACATGTTATGTCCACGTATTTGTTCTGCATGATATAGTGACATGCCACTAAACAAATTAATGTCATCTCCTGGCAGGTCTATGTTTCAGAATTTAATTAGGAGCTGGAATCAGAGTTGCTGTTACCATTCTAGTTACTGCTCCTCAGGCTGTGGTTGGATGTGCAACTGCTCTGATTGAGACTTCCAGCTAGGGCATCTTCCTGTCTATCTACTCACCTAGTTACATTGAATCAGAATCATAGAATCACAGAATCACAGAATGTATCTGGTTGGAAGAGACCTCAAAGATCATCCAGTCCCACCCTTGACTCAGCACTGAGAAGATGACGCTAAACCATGTCCCTAAGCACCAGGTCCACACACTGGTTGAACATCCCCAGGAATGGTGACTCCACCACTGCCCTTGGCAGCCTGTTCCAATGTAATGCTGGAGAACCTTTTCAGTGAAGAAATATTTCCTAATATCCAGCCTAAACCTCTCTAGTGCAGCTTGTAACCATTTCCTCCAGTTCTGCTGCTTGCTGCCAAGGTGAAAAGGCTGCCCCCTCCTCATTCCAGCCTCCCTTCAGGCAGTTGTAGAGAGCAATGATGTCTCCCCTCAGCCTCTTTTTCTCCAGACTGAACAGCTTCAACTCCCTCAGACAGTCCTCATAGGTCATGTGCTCCAGGCCCTGCATAAGCATAGACTCACAGAATCATAGAATCATAAAATCACAGAATCCTAGAATCAGAGAACAGTTTGGATTGGAGGGCCTTTAAAGTTCATCCAGTCCTACTTCCCTGAAGTCAGCAGGAACATTTTCAAGTAGAATAGGTTGCTCAGAGACCCGAGCAACCTGACCTGGAATGTTTTCAGGGACTGGGCTTTGACCATCAACCTGGGCAACCTATACCAGTGCTTCTCTACACTCGTAGTAGAACATTCTTTTCCTCTACAGAGTTGGAATTTTTATCAAGGCATATACAACAAAAGGGGGAAATTCAGCACTAGGCAGATCTAGAAGCTTAATTCATTTCTGGCACAGTTTGCTCATCCCACAAAATTTCTCCTTCCTCATAACATTTTTCCACTGCAAATAAAATGTCATTTCTCTCTCATCTCCTTAACTGTCTATATATCCCATTTGTCTCCTGGAAGCTCATTTTCATTTCTTGATGGCCTTGCACAAAGGCCTGTTATCATCATATGGAAACTTGGTATATTACAAAAAATCATTTGCAGAAGATGATTCAGTTGGAGCAAACTTCCAGGAAGCTTCTTTGGATTCAACACGAAAGAGTTAAATGGCTGCAGCAAGAGCAGCTGCAATCAGCAGGGTTGTCTCTTCAAGGGTCAATGCACTAGAGCAAGAAAAAACCGTGAGTTGATGCAAGAGATGTAAACATCCCCAGCAGGATCCTGTGGCAGCTCCACACCCCAAAAGCACAGCCCTCCCGGGCACACGTTCTCCCCCCACCCCAGCAAGTCGCTGCCGTTTCCCTTTTGCTGATCTCCAGTGCAAGGGAGGAGGAAATGAGTCGGATTAATGCTCCCGGAGCCCCGAGCGACACAGCACACTCCGCACGTCGCTGCTCGTTCGATCATCTGAGATCCGCGACCCGGAGACAGGCATCGCCCTCATCGCGGGGACTGGCAGCCCTGCTGGTGCTGCAGAGCGTGCAGGGGCCAGGCTCAGGCTGAGGGCATGTCCTATGAAGATGCTGCGCGGACTGGAGATCTCTGTGAGGAGGAAAGGTTGAAAGGCTGTTCAGTCTGAAGAAGAGCAGCCTGAGAGGGGATCTGATCATTGTTCATCAGTAGCTAAAGGGCAGATTCCAAGATGATGGGGCAAGACTATTTACACTGGTGCCCAGCCACAGGACAAAGGGAAAGGGGCACAAAGTGGGCCCTGGATGCTCCATCAGAACATGAGGAAAAACTTCTTTGGTGTGAGGGTGCTGGAGCCCTGGAGTGGGCTGCCCAGAGAGGTTGTAGAGTTTCCTTCTCTGGAAAGATTCCAAATGCATCTGGATGTTGTGGTTGATGCATTCCAAATGCATCAACCTGCTGTGGTTGACCCTGTCCTAGCAGGGGGGTTTGGTCTGGATGGTCTGCAGACAAGTCTTCCAACCACCACCATTCTGACATTCTGGCATTCTAGGATGTTGGGATTATCATCTGGCAGTTCTTATTCTCCCCCAAGTCTCTGATATCTTTTTTTAAGTTATGGCCATCAGACAGGCCTCGTGCTGACAAGTACCACTGCAGCAACACCTTTCTGATGCTTCATCTAATCTACTGTACCCTTCCTTTGTCGTTGGCGATGTGGCAATGCTAACATGGCATACATCAAATGTCAGCTGAGACAGCCTATCCCCAGAAGGAGAGCCATCTGAATTGATAAAAGATGAATAATTTGATGTGATCACAAGAATTAACAATACTAAGTATGTCCCCAAGAGGCTTTTGGCAAGCTCCTGATTGTCACACACATTCATCGAGCTGCTCTTTGCCACAGCATTGTCTTCTTCAATATCCTCAGAGAAGAGACAATAATGAAAGTTAGTTACACTCTGCCTTACACAGGAGGGGTTTTAGCTCTTCTTTGTTCTCACACCTGAGTGATACATACCCAGCTGTACAGTACAAATCAGAAAATTACTCTCTTTGGCATCTATAATTGGAAAGATTCCTCCTCCCATGAAACGGAACACTTCTGAAGTGGTACTCCATGATGTTGAAGAACACCAGCTGCTCCCACATTTTTGCCATGGAACACACTCAGATGTTTGCAAATGAAGTTATTTCAAATTTGAGAGTTAAATCAGAAATACCTACCATTTCTATGAGATTTTAACAAGATACTTTCAAAATTAGTCATGACATTGTAGAATGGCTTTGAGCAATTCCTTGCCTGATCTAAACTTCAGCAGCCACCTTCCAAGTGAGGGAGGGAAATGGGAAAGTTTTAGACTTCAGAAAACATCTGAAAATGTTACTGACAAGACTTTTTCATTGCTTCTTGAGTGCTACCCTGCCCTAGAGAAGTCATATCTGGAGTACTCAGAACTGGACCTAGTGCTCCAGATCAGGAGACAGGGAACTATTAGAGATAGTCCAGCAGAGGTTACAAAGATGATGAGATGCCTGGAGATCTCTGTGAGGAGGAAAGTTTGAGAGACCTGGAGCTGTTTAACCTGGAGAAGAGCAGCCTGAGAGGGGATCTGATAAATGCTCAGCAGGAGCTAAAGGGTGGGAGGCAAGAGGATGGGGCCATACTCCTTTCAGTGGCACCTAGCAACAGGACAAGTGGAAATAGGCACAAACTGCAACCCAGGAGGTTCCACCTGAACAGGAGAAAATTCTTTGTTGTGATGGTGCCGCAGCCCTAGTGCAGGCTGCCCAGAGAGGTTATGCAGTCTCCTCAGGAGAGATTCCAAATCTGCTTGGACATTGTGATTCGGGGCAACCTACTCTAGATGACCCTGCTTTAGCAGACTAGGTGATCTCCAGAAGTTCCTTCCCACCCAAGCACGATTGGATTCTGTGATTCTCTAACGGAAGAATTTACCCTTAATCTTTGCAACTGGGAACATAAAATTGTGTAAAACACAAAGTGCTCTCTTTAACAGAGCACATTTTTCATTTCACAGAGCAAAGTAGGCAACAATTTCACTGCCCACTGGCAGGAATTGCAGCTCTTTGCAGAGTGCCCTGGTGCAGGCTCCCGCTGTGTTAACATGCGCCGCGAGCTGTAGCTATTTTAATGCTTTTTAGCCTTGGTATTCTTACATGTCATGGAAAACATCCGGCCTGCCACGAAACAAATCTGAACTCTAATGAGGCAGTTGTCTGGATTACAGATTCCTTTACGCCTTATCAGATAGGAAGTTTGAAAAGGAAACAATGAATTATGCACAAACCAGACTAAAGATGAACTTGAACGTTTCTGTGATTCTGTGGTTGGACTTGGTGATCCTGAGGGTCTTTTCCAACCTGAATGTTTCTGTGATTCTATGATCCTCCAAAGATACTCAGCACAAGGATCTGCTTATGTCCCAAGTGGCAAACTGTTCTTTTCCATAGTGTTTTCTTTGTCTTTTTTTTTTTTTCTTTCCCTCTAGTGCTGAGGATAAAACTTGGTCTCTTCTTAGTTCTCTATCCCTGTGACTTTTCCAGTTACAAAGAGTTGTTACTGAAGATGATTAAGCTGGCACATTCTTACGTAACATTAAACTGTCAAATATATTCACAGAAATATAGAATCACATAATGCCAGCATGCTAGGGGTTGGAAGGGACCTCTGGGGTCCAACCACCCTGCTAAGGTTGGGTCACCCAGGGCATGTTACCCAGGATCATGTGTAGGTAGGTTTGGAATCTGTCCAGAGAAGGAGACTTCATAACCTCTCTAGTCAGTCATATCTTCCTAATATGCCATTTGTTTTCTGTGTCTCAAGAGATGACTTAGAAACCTCTTCTCATTTGCCCCAAAAGACTTTACTCCTTAGTACCTTTCTAATTAGACCATGAGTATTTCAAATTTATCCAGTGTTCTTCTGCTTTGTCCTTCACCACACTGTCCTCCTAGATCAGATTTTCTTGTTGATGACTAGATCTGTTTTCACTTGGCTTTCTATGAGGTCTTAATCCTGGTGTGGTTTTATTCTCAAAAAGCAAAAATCCCACCTGGGGCTTCAGGGGAAGTACAGGTGCCACTGCAGACTTCTCAGCCTTGCCTCCTCTGGGCACAGGGAGAGCTGTCAGCAGGGTCATTGGCTACAAAATGGTGGGAAGCTTAGTTATGGTACTGCTCTCTCCATGTTTAGAGTTTGTGGCCATCTTAGGAGCTTCTGGTGATTAGGGGTAAGAGTTTGTGGTGATGTGGGACATGGTTTAGTGATGACCTGACAGTGCTTGATTAATGGTTGGACTTGATGACCTTAAAGATCTTTTCCAACCACAGCAATTCAAAGATTCTATGATTCTATGATTCTACCTACAAAGGCTTACACGGACTGTCCCTGTCGTGTACTTGCTGCCTATTCCCAAAGCAGACCATGACCCCTTCTTCCCTGCTTGTGTGTTAAATTCATCCAGAGTTGCACCCTAGGTGCATGAGAGGCACTTCCAGTGCTATCTTCTTCGATACCTAATGTGTTGTTTTGCTCTGCTAAAATACCCATATCACCTCTTGTCACCTCTCCAGTACGTTCAACAAGAGGTCAAATTACCACCTGCATTTTCCCTTCTGCCCCCAGATGATCCTTTTGTCCATCAGCTGGGCTTCAGAACACAAAATTACCAGCAAGAGTGCATTTTCACTCACAGAATAATCACAGAATGGTAGAGGTTGGAAGGAACCTCTAGAGACCATCGAGTTCAAACCCCACTTTCTCTTCTTCCCAGTAAAGAATGGCTGCAGCACTGGATTAAAAAACTGATAGCTGCCAGGCAGAGTTGGAGCCCACCACACTGCACATACGTGGTACCACACAAACTCCTACAGCTTATCACAAGAGACTCTTGGTCCAGTGGGACTCTCAGCAAGGGCTGAAGAGTGAATCCTAAGCATTTTTTCTTTTGAAAGCAAATAAATTCCCAGTAATTAAGCTAGTTCTCTGCTTTCTTACCCCATTCCTGGCCATGTGTCACCCTCTGAAACCTCCTCCTCTGTTTTCACTGACGTCCATCTTCTCACACCTCACTCTTCTGGGACTGTACCCATCTGAAGTGCAGAGCTCCTGTCCCTTGTCCTTCCATGACAGGCTGGTTTCATAACCTTTTTTCTTGGTTCAAGGCGCCTGTCTCCCTCGGGGAGGCTTTTCACGCTGCCTGGTTTCATGCATCCAGCTCTGGTGCCTCAGGAGGTGCTAAAAAAAGACAAAAGTCTTCACCACAGAGCACAGCTTGGCTGGACTGAACCACACATGAATTAGGCTCCACTGACTGTGAGGAGAATCAAGGCAAAGCAGTTTTCTAATTTCTGATTTAAATTAGGCAATAACATGTAGCACTAGGACAAGGGGCAATGGTTTTAAACTAGAGAAGAGTAGGTTTAAGCTGGACATCAGAAAGTTCTTTACTGTGAGGGTGGTGGAACATCAGAACAGGTTGCCCAGGGTCAAAGTCCAGTCCCTGGAGATTTTCAAGGTCAGGTTTGATGGGGCTCTGAGAAACCTGCTCTAGTTGCAGCTGTCCCTGCTGACTGCAGGAGAGTTGGACTAGATGACCTTCAAAGGTCCCTTCGAACCAAACCATTCTAAGATTCTGTGATTAATGCCTGAACCATTACTCCAATGAGTGTCCATCATCTCCCCAGCACTCATCCCAGGTTTGCTGTTCGGCTCTGACATGAAGGTCACTGCAAAGAGGCAGGAATGCCAGGGCACCTAGATGTAAGAAAGCATCACAAAGATGCAGCAATTTGTTATTCTTGCGTCAAAATTTTATTTTAACTTCTTGCAAACCGTAGTCAAGGTGCTGCTAACAGCAGCTCAGGATAAAAAAGACCTTGTGGCCCTGAGGACTGCAGGAACTAAAATGTATGAAAGCATTTAGTTTAGAGGCTGACTTGCAATTAACCTAACAGGTAGTTTGGTGAAGGACTAAGAATGACTAAAAATACATTTAAGGTACCATTCAAAGCTTGTTTTGCACAGCGAAGAAATAAAAGCTAATTTGATATGCAACTTTATGAAGAGATTCTTTCTTCAGCTCTCAAAATGGGCCTATCTGCCAGTCCATCTTTCCTTTGCAAATAGAATTTTTTATCTTTGCATCAGTTTCTTCCACCATCAGGTTTCAAAGGAGGATGTTCAGTTATCTAAATGTTGAAGCTGGTTTGGGTGCTTGCCAGCTTCGAAGGCATCGTGTTCACTGTGCACTGGGCTGCTTTGAAGGATCTGCCTTTCATCTCAAATATCACATCTTCTAGAACTATGTTTTACCTGTATTTAATTGAGTCTTTATTTCTGGAAGTTTCCTTCACCTCCCACTGGCATCCAAAGGAAATTTTGTGGCAGGGTTGAGGTAAATTAAAGCTGACTCCAAAAGGGGAGGGTTATTTTTGTTAATAAAACCAGTAAATGCCTCTGCCAGGAAGCTGTGAATATCAGAAAGGACAGTTGCCTTGCATCAAGAAGAAATACTGAGCTTATTTAGATTGCAGATTTCAATCCACATTCTGGGCAGTGGTCATGACAGATGCCAGGGCACAGAGGGGACAATAACTGAGAACGCTCAGGAGAAGTCCTGGCTGGCCCCGAAGTGGGAAGAGTCATGTCTGGGCTGGCCCAGAAGTCACGAAGGCAAGGGAGGCAAGTGTTGTTCCTTTTCACTTCTAGCTGAAGATAAAGTAACAGCAGCACATTGCAGCACCAAGATGTGCACAAATGTGAGCTCTAGAGACACACGCAGACAGCTTACAGCACAAAAATAACCTAGTTTAGATCTACTGCAAGGTTGACAAGGAATTCTTCAAGTCAGTCAAACAACCTTCCCTGCAAAGTTTGACCTAAAAATGAACCACAGATGGTTTCTGAACTCAGATGACTACGTTCCCTTGTCCTGATGAGTGACACTTGCCTTCCACTTTGCCCTCTGTGATTCAGAAAAGCTCCTGTGAAGCTATCTCTGCTCACAATCTGTAGCCCACCTAGAAATAAGAGCTGAAAACATTCCCAGGGGAAACACATTGGCTTACATTTCACTGGGCTTTAGTCATTCCTGTGGACACACTGTACCTCAGGCTACTCTTCTGCACCAACGTATTTGCTCTGTCAGCAGCTAAAAGGAAGACATTGGTAACTTCTTCTCATGTTGGGAGATACGAGCCTGGAATTTTACTCATCAAGTATAATATTTCTTTATGAAGAGCACCACGAAATCCTGCTCCCAAGTGAGTTAAGTCATTGCTGACAGGGAATTTTATTGCTTTCCCTAAAATACATTTTATTCTTGGTTTTAGACATAGTTTTTTCACTACCAACACCATGGTGCCTATTATCTAAAGAACCAAGTGGGAGAAGAAATAAGAGTGTGTTTTGGTAGTTGAATACAAAGTTTGGAGTTAAGAGTTGAAATCACCTTCTTGGGAATTACTTGCTTGAGGTTTTTTTTTTTTTTCCATCGGGAATTACTTGACAAGTGAAAAACTACCTTGGATGAATTATGGGTCCAGCATAACTAATCTATGCTTCACTAAATCCATAAGAACAGTCTAATTGCTTCTGTAATTCTCAACATCTAAATCTCTGCCCCTCATATCACTCTGAAAAAAAAAACCTGAATTATAAAAACTCTAAGGATTACTATTTTGCCATCAGAAAATATTAAAATATGTGAAGTAACATGAGTATAAGCATAGTAGTATACAACAGGCAGAAAGCAGCACTTGTTCCTAGCTGGAAAGTGAGAATTCAGTACCAAAATAATGACTTCGTTTTTGTGACCCTGTCTAGCAACCTTTGCTGTGAACAGAATATTAGTTCGATCCAAAAGAGGATGTTTTGCCCAGAGGGTTGAATTCAATCTCCCTGTAAGCAGGCAGCTCTTGTCCAAGCTCACTGCTCCAGCCAAGCAGAGACAACCTTGTAATTTGGAATCTCCACATTTTCTGACAGGTAAGTCCTAGCCTGACCCAGCTACTAAGTTTCCTTTTGGCTGAGTACCTACAGGTACATTCTCATGAGTAATTTCAGAAAATACAGTTCCTCTCTCTTACCTATCTAGATTTCAGGCCAGCTTTCACTTCCGTTCCAACCTTCTTATCATCTGCAACTGAGTCATCTCTCATGCTTCCTGTAGTCTGGATTAATTCCTTCTTTGGCAGATGGGATTTCCCCTCCCACTCTTCCTCCACAGACTCCTCGAGTAAGTCATCTTGCTTGCCTGCCTTAGCTTTTCCATCTCTAATATGGGAATTGGTGCACTTCACAGAATCACAGAATGTTAGGGGCTGGAAATGACCTTGAAAGATCATCCAGTCCAACCCCCCTACCAGAGCAGGATCCTATACCAGATCACACAGGAACACATCCAGGTGAGTTTTGAGTATCTCCAGACAGGGAGACTCCACAACCCCCACCATGGCAGCCTGTTCCAGTGTTCTGTCACTCTCAGAGTGAAAAAATTCCTCTCATGTTTAAATGAAACTTCCTATGCCTCAGCTTCCACCCACTGCCCCTTGTCCTGTCATTGGGCATCACCAAGAAGAGTCTGGCTCCAGCCTCCCAGCACTCACCCTTTACATATTTATAAACACTGATGAGGTCACCTCTCAGCCTCCTCTTCTCCAAGCTAAAGAGCCCCAGCTCCCTCAGTCTCTCCTCTTAAGAGAGAGGTTCATTTCCTTAATCATCTTTGTGGTTCTGCGCTGGACTCTCTCAAGCAGTTCTATGTCCCTCTTGAACTGGGGAACCCAAACTGGGCACAGCACTCCAGATGTAGCCTCACCAGGGCAGAGTAGAGGGGCAGGAGAACCTCTCTCAACCTACTAGCCACAACCCTTTTAATACACCCCAGAATGGCATTGGCCCTCCTGGCCACAAGAGCACATTGCTGGTACTTCCCTTCCTCAGATCAATTTTAAGAACAAATCCACTTCTACCTGCAAAATACTGCCACAACTGCCACAGAAAAAATGTGTCAGCAACATCACCCATAGTGTGCCTTCACAAGGGTATCCCTAAAGGAACAAAGGTATTCCATTTCTCTTCTCAGCTAACCTCATCTTAAGAGAATTAAGTAATAGTCACATCAAGCAGCTGCTCCTGAACTAATATCAGCTGCTCCACAGGCAGGGCTGGTGTGGCAAGCTCCTACATGGAGCTGAGGATCTGTAAGGCTCAACCCCAGCAGGCAGAGCAGAAGCAGGAAGAGAAGATGCTTAAAGGACTAGGCACAGGCAAGCTGGTTTCTCAGACACACAATGGTGATGAAGAGTAAAGCTTGGAGGCACTTGTAGCACCTCATTCATAGAATCATACAACTGCTTTGGTTAGAAATGACCTTTAAGATCATCAAGTCCAACCATTCTCTGACTTTACCGAGGTTGGTGCTAAACCAAGTCCCTCAGCATCACATCTCTGCATCTTTCAAACACCTCCAGGGATGGGAATTCAATTACTTCCCTTGGCAGCCTGTTCCAGTGGTTGAGAACCCTTTCAGTAAAGAAATTGTTCCTCATGTCCAACCTAAACCTCCTCTGGTGCAATTTGAGGCCATTTCCTCTTGCCCTGTCACTTGTTGCTATGGTCCAATCACCACCTCACTCCAACCTCCTTTCAGGTAGTTGTGGAGAGTCTCTCCAGACCAAATGATTCCAGTTCCCTCAACCACTTCTCACAAGTGTGTTCTCCAGATTCTTCATCAGTTTCATTGTCCTTTTCTGGACCTCCTCCAGCATCTCAGTGTCCTCCTTGATGTGAGGGTCCCAAAACTGAACCCAGCATTCAAGGCGTGGCCTCACCAGTACTGAGTACAGGGAGACAATCATTTCCCTGGTCCTGCTGGTCACACTCCTGCTGATACAGGAATGTTCAGGAACGAGTTTTAGATTTTAGTAGACATCTCTACTAACTGCTTTCCTCCACAGCCCTAGTCACACTACAGTGACAGAAAAAAGGCATCTGAGAAAAACTACAGCATTATAGAGTGCTGAAGTTAATGAAATCATCAACCAGCTCTCCACTTGGCACTTGGACTGTGCCAATATTGACCAAATCACTGATGTTATTAAACAGACTCTCTTTCATTTGAAATGCAAACAAGTAAATATTAGTGCTACCTCTAACGAGACTTGGAGAATGAACATACAAACCTACCTTGTTCATTGCTCGGAGCGTACAGAGCATTTGGATGTGCTATATCTCATCTAGGTTAGACCCAAGGGTTGGAAGAATGGCTTGCCCAGAAAGGTGGTAGATGCCTCATTCCTGGAACTACTCTATATCAGGTTGTATGGGACTCTGAGCAACTTGCTCAAGTTGAAGATTCACAGATTCATAGAATGCTTTGGGTTGGGATCTGGGGGTGCTGATTGACACCTGCCTAAACATGAGCCAGCAGTGTGCCCAGGTGGCCAAGAAGGCCAATGGCATCCTGGCCTGCATCAGGAATAGTGTGGCCAGCAGGAGTAGGGAGGTCATTCTCCCCCTGTACTCTGCACTGGTTAGGCCACACCTTGAGTACTGTGTCCAGTTCTGGGCCCCTCAATTTAAGAAGGACATTGAGGTGCTTGAACGTGTCCAGAGAAGGGCAACGAGGCTGGGGAGAGGCCTCGAGCACAAGCCCTATGAAGAGAGGCTGAGGGAGCTGGGATTGTTTAGCCTGGAGAAGACAAGGCTCAGGGGAGACCTTATTGCAGTCTACAACTACCTGAAGGGTGGTTGTAGCCAGNGTTTGGACGTGGCACTTGGTGCCATGGTCTAGTCTTGAGGTCTGTGGTGATGGGTTGGACTTGATGATCTTTGAGGTCTCTTCCAACCCTAGTGATACTGTGATACTGTGATACTGGAAGAGACCTTAAAGATCATCTAATTCCATGCCCTTGCACAGTGGGCAGGGACACCTTCCACTAGACCAGATTGCTGAAGGCCTCACCCAGCCTGGCCTTGAACACCTCCAGGAAGGGGACATCCACAGCCTCCCTGGACAACCTGTTCCAGTGTCTCACCACCCTCACTGTAAAGGATTTCTTCCTAATATCTATTCTAAATAGGTCCCTGCTCACTGTATGGATGTTGGACTAGATGGCTCTTTAAAGACCCCTTCCAACCTAAACCAGCCTGTAATTCAACTGTATGAAACCAGAAAATAGATACACCTTACAGTTTATGCTGGACACTAGTTTGTGAATTGAAAGGTATATAAAAATGTATTGATGGTTCACCTGTGTCTTCTTAGCTTGCAGTTAAGGTGTGACAGGCTCTCTGTGTTTTCACAGGCACAGAATCACCAGAATATATTTTCTTGGAAGGGACCTTCAAGATCATCCAGTCCAACCGAGTCCCAAAGCAGAGGTCCAAATGCCATTTAAATACCTCCAGGGATGGTGACTCCACCACTGCCCTGGGCAGCCTTTTCCAGACCATTCCAATGTTTGGAATTCACAATTCAGTGAAGACATATTTCCTAACATCCAGCCTAAACCTCCCCTTGTGCAGCTTGTGTCCGCTTCCTTTAGTCCTGTCACTTGCCACCAGGGAGAAGAGGCTGTCACGTTCCTCACTCCAAACCCCTTTCAGGGAGTTGCAGAGAGGCACATGAGAACATAGCACTGCTCCCAGGTCAGACGTGCCTGAGAAACCCTCAGTGTACTTCCTCGCAGTGAAGCGGTCGGGACCAAAAGACACCTGAACTCTCTTGGCTTCCAGGGATCTTTCGTTTATGTCCACAGTCACACCCAACCAAAGAGGACCCAGCCCTACACACGCTTTGTGCACATTCCTTGCTACGAGTATAGACTCCTTCTTTGGAGTGTTAATAAAATATTTACTGTCTATAAATCTTAGAAAATTGTTTCTCTTTCAGCAGCAGATCTACTTTCCTGACCTGCTCCAGGGTAGATTGGGTAACAGCCTCCAACTCATCTCCTAGTCCACAAAGTTTATGTATTTATAGAACATCTTATAAGAGATTTAGTGATTTACGTGCAGTTTTCTGCCAGAGAGGATACTGATACCAAGTGCTCCTTCTAAAATACAAATAATATACTGTACATATATTGTTTCCAGGGTCGTTTGTACTACAGTTTTGTAATACACAGGGCTTTTTTTTGTTAGTTACACCTGCTGCCTTTCATGGGCTAGGAACTACTCACATTTCTGAATCATTTGTATTAGTCTTACTACCATTGTAGCTGAGATGAGAGCTGGGCTTTTACTCAGCACTTCACTATCAGGACATGCACGTTGAAACACATTGTAACACCAGGGATTTGCATCTTCAAAGTGCTGCTCAGATACAGCAATATAAAACTTTGCACGGCGTGGGTGAAGAACCAAGAAGTATTCCTGTTTCACCGGGGACTAAGAAATGGAGTGGCTGAAGCTGATGCAGTGCCCAGGTGGGACTCCAAAGCTGATCCTCACCTCACAGTCCTCACCATGTCAAGTGAAGAGCAGGTTACTTGTATTTTGCAAATGGCTGGTTGTGTTTGATGAAGCCCTAATCTTATTTCAAACCATAGAAACACAAACTTGGATGTATGTCAGGGAGGGAAATGTTCCTATGCAGTCTCAGAGGTTATTGGGGTAAATTTCTCCCCACCCAACACCATGGAGCTGGATGAGAGTTAATCTACAGCATTTTAGTTTTACACACAAATATATAACAAGATTACAGATGGGGTTCAGTCTTGCTTCTGGTATAGAAAATATAGAAAACATTTTATATAGGAATATTAAGAACATATATTAAGAAAATAAAGAAAGTATTTAATTCAGATGAATGGAAGATTAATGGAGGTAGCTATCATCTGAAAAGAAGTACAGAAGCACAGGTCTAATAGTTAACCCAGCACTGCACAGGTCTAATAGTTAACCCAGCACTGCACAGGTCTAATAGTTAACCCAGCACTGCCAGGTCATCACTAAACCATGTCCCTCAGGACCACATCTACATGGCTTTTCACTCCCTCCAGGGATGGGGACTCGGCCACTGCCCTGGGCAGCCCTTGCCAACCCTTTCAGTGAAGAAATTGTTCCTAATGTCCAACCTAAACTTCGTCTGGTGCAACTTGAGGGCATTTCCTCTTGCACAGTCACTTGTTCCTTGGCAGAAGTGACCTATCCGCATCTCGCTCCAGCTGCCTGTCAGGTAATTGTAAAGAGCAAGAAAGTCTCCCCTCAGCCTCCTTTTCTCCAAGCTAAACAACCCCAGTTGCATCAGCAGCTCCCTACAAGGTCTGTGCTCTAGACCCTTCACCCACTTTGTTGCCCATCTTTGGATGTGCTTCAGCACTTCTGTCCTGGACCATGATCTTAACCCAAATGAGGATTTGAGTAGCCTAGTTTCCCAGTCATCCCAGGATGTATGTTAGGCCAATTAGGAGCCTGATTTGATACTCATTGAAAGAAAACCCAGAAAATCACTCATCCTGTCCTTCTTAATAGCTGGGGTCTGTGCAGTCTGTTAGCTACTGTGGTTTTTTTTTTGTTCACTTAACTGGTTCACCTGCAGTTCAAGTCACAAGTGTTGGTGTCTGCTAAAGAGTGCAAGTAGGTCAGCCATTTTCCTCCACCTTCATCACATTAAACAAGCTAGTAAAATACCAGGTCCTGCTCATCCAGACACCTCAAAACCTGTCATGGAGTAGGTCAGATCACTGAAACACATTGGTGGAAAGGAATTATGGAGAAGGACAGAGATCAGGAGAAAGATTCCAAACAAAGTTGATGGTGCCATGTTGTTTCATTTTGAAAGACAGACACCAGGTACTGAGAACTGCTTGCCCCTTTTTCATCAACAGTAGAAGTCACAAATAGAACAAGCTGGGGAACCAGTTTTGCTCCACACCTTTGAACTGCTCTCAGCATCTCACAGGGGACAGCAGAGCACCCTGGCAAACAATGGAGGAAGTATCATTTTGTATTTATGTTTTGTTAGCTGTGTAGAGTTGGGACATCTCCCTTTACCATTGCACAATCAAAAGCGCAGAGGCCTGCATTTGGAGAGAAACAACCCACAGCACCATTACAGATGAGGGAAGGCAGCTCTGTGGAGAAGGATCTAGGTGTGCTGATGGACAAGTTTACCATGAGCCACCAATGTACAGTTGTGGCAAAAAAGGCCAGTGGTCTCCTGGGCTACATTAAGAAGAGAGTGGCCAGCAGCAGGTTCTCCTCTCCCTCTGCTCTGCCCTAGTGAAGGCACATCCAGAGTACTGCATGAAGCTCTGGGCTCCCCAGTTCAAGAGACACAGGGAACTGCTGAAAAGAGTTCAACAGAGGCTATGAAGATGATGAGAGGACTGAAGCATCTCTCTGATAAGGACAAACTGAGAGACCTGGGGCTTTTTAGCCTGGAGAAGAGCAGACTGAGGGAGCAATTCTTTACTGTGAGAGTGCTGGAGCCCTGGTGCAGGCTGCTCACAGAGGTTATGGACTCTCCTCTGGAGAGATTCCAAACCCACCTGAACATTGTGATCCTGGACAAAGTGCTGTGGGTGACCCTAGGTTAGCAGTGGGTTGGACTAGAGGATCTCCAGAGGTCCCTTCCACACCTACCATGATGGGATTCTGTGATTCTACAAAAAGCAAGGCTTCTAAACTCCAGATGAAGTGCTCCACCTCTGTACATTAACAGTGGCTTGTTTAAGTACCTTTAAAGTGTTTTCTTTCAATCTGGCTCAATCCAACTTTTCTTCTAATCACACCTGGATCTCTGAGTCATGCCATACTTCAGAGACTGGCAGTTCTTTCCTCTCCCTCCTCTGAAGAGCACATACACACAGAGGCACAGACACAAAACAAACAACAAACTCAGTAGCAGATGTTTGCACCATCTCAGGCGCAGTGTGTTGTAAAAAATTACACTGCTACAAAGCTCAGAGGTAGGTTAATATTTAGTTTGGCTTACAGCTTCTTCAGACTCCCAGGGCAATGCTCACCCTAGGAGAGATGCCTCTGTATTCTTTGAAGCCTGGAGCACCCCATCCCCACCAACAGCAGGCTGCAGATGTTGCTGGAGCTGATACAGAAAGGTTGCAGCTCTCCTTTCTTCTCCTGCACCACTGTCAGTAAGGCTTTGATCTCTTACCCACCCAGAAAAGGCTGCATTATCTCTGTATTTGGCTTGATCACCTGAGTGATGGGAAAAACACCTATCTCTCAGTTTCCTGGAGTTAGGTTCCCTTCCACTCCCCATGGCAAACAATGACAGACATTCTTCTCGGTACACACTGTCTTTTTGCCGTGTGAAACACAAGTTCACCCACATGCAGAATTGTATCTCTCCTCCTCACAGACAACTTTTCTCATGATGAGGGTTGGATATCTACTCAATCCACTTGGAATCCTGCACAAGAACGAGGGAACATCAGGACAGCTTCTGTGCAGTCCTTCCAAAACAGGCTATACTAAGACATTCAACCTTCCTCACGTCAGCCTGTGGACCTAAGCTGGCTTTCCTCTCACCTGGCCTTGATCAGTGACAGAAGCTAGTGGGAAGAGTGGGCACCCACTTCTCTCTCAGAGGTCTTTGAATCTAAAATAAAGGAACAGAACCAAATTTTGTGAAAACAAGTAACGCTGAACTACTTGGTGCTGCCCTTCACTGGCTTGAGAGTGCCAAGAATGCTTGCATGGCATTTGCAATGAAAGATGAGACCCACCACAGCCTCTTTCTGGGATGTATAAATTTCTGAGCTGGACATTGAATCTGAATCTCCAGATCCTGAAGAGTCCCTTTTGTTCGGACATGGAAAGCTCTTTTTTTTGTTTGTTTGTTTGTTTTGTTTTTAAATTAATCTTAAACATGCGTAAGTAACACCTGAGCTGTGGGTCATATTTAACACAGTTCAGTGGAAATGCTTCTTCTGATTTGGCCTCCAACCAAATTAAACTTACCTAGAGTGAACACCTAAGTGGTTTTTAATCACTATGAGTGTCTACTAGAGCTTTCTTGCAGAGTTTTAAAAAGTCTAGTCTGAGATAGGTGCCTTCTAATCCCTCCTGTTGCTATCCCAATTCCTCCCTGTGCCTCTAAGCTAGAGAGATGATTAAAACAAGACTTCTGTCAATATCCTTGCTGCCCTTTTGGAAGGAACATCCTCATTTCTACTCACTTTTTCCCTTCTTCCTCCCAGAAGATTTTTGATCAGCCTATGGAGCAAGTGAGTTTGTTCTGCTAAAGAACTGAAAATATTTTTTTGAGTAATTATTGCTGAAATAGTTGCATTTCCATATATCAAGTGGCTGAACAGTGACAGTTCTGCAAGATGATAGGAAAATAGACACTAACAAAGTAGGCAAGCAGCAAGAGCAAACCTTGTTACATGCTCAATGAGGGAAAGCTCAAAAAAATGGTGATGGAATGATTGCTTTCCTAAAGACTACCAAAGTGCCTTGGAGGATGGATTCACCTCACATGGTTTACAGATCAGAACGTAGGTGCCTGTGCTTGTGCCAGTTATGCCAGCAAAACACAAGTTTCCAGAAGGTCACTGACAGATTCTCAGAATCCTAGCATGGTGCAGGTTGAAAGGGAACTCAGGCAATCATTTAGTATGAAGTTCCTGCTAATGGAGGATCACCCACAGCAGGTTGCCCAGGATCACAATGTCCAGGTAAGTCTGAATCTGTCCAGAGAAGGAGACTCCACAACCTCTCCGGGCAGCCTGTGCCAGGGCTCCAGCACACCTCACAGCAAAGATTTTCCTCACAGGTTTCAGACAAAACCTCCTGGATTCTAGTTTGTACTTGTTGCCCCTTGTCATGTCACTGGGCACCAGTGAAAAGTGTCTGGCCCCATACTCTTAATCCCTGCCCTTTGGATATTGATCAGCATTGATCAGATCCCCTCTCAGTCTGCTCTTCTCCAGTTAAACAGTCCCAGGTCTCTCAGTCTTTCCTTCTCACAGAGATGCTTCAGTCCCCTCATCATCTTTGTACCTCTGTTGGACTATCTCCAGTACTTCTTTGCCTGGGGACTCTAAAACTGGGGACCCCAGACCTGGACTGAGTAATCCAGATGTGGCCTCACTAGGGCAGACTAGAGAGGGAGGATAACCTCCCTTGACATGCTGGCCACACTCTTCTTAACTCACCCCAAGAGACCACTGGCCTTCTTGGCCACAATGCCATGTTGATGGCTCATGGGGAACTTGTACCCAGCACTCCCGGGTCCTTCATTTATTTCATCTCAATATAAATCAGCCTTTGGGGGTCCTTATTCCTCTGCACTGACTTTTACAGGAGCCCTGGATGACTAGTTGTAGTATGGACTGAGATGCCTAGGATAAGGCAGACAAATCCTATTCTACAGCGCCGTATTATAACCTATGTATAAAAATCACAATAAAAATGCATTAGTGATTAATTACATATCCATACAGATTGTGAAATTCAATGTAATAGTTCCCTTATGGAGTATAATCCACACTTTCTGCCAGCCTAATGTTTCCTGCAAAGGTGTGGAGCAGCAGTTGCTCCAAAAGACTCACTGGTTTGGACCAAGTTACAGTTTCTGAGGGGATCATAACTTTGCCTTGATTTGAATGCAATTAAATTCTCTGCCATATCAGCAGCATAATGACAAAGAATATTTTTTCTTTATTTCCTCAGCTTGGAAATTAAAAAAAGAATAACACACAATGTTGCACAATGAAAAAGACCCTCAATCCCAGACAGACAGCAGCAGTGTTCTCAAGTCACTTTCTGGTAGGAAAAGTGGTGCAGACAAATCCATTTCTGCATTTCTTTTTAAAGCCCACCTCCAGTGCATGAAAAGAAGGAATCTGTACTAGCAGTTAAGAGAATCACAGAATGCAATGAGTTGTAAGGGACCTGTAAAGGTTGTCTGCTCCAATCCCCCTGCAGTAAGTAGGGACATCTTCAACTAGTGCAAGTTGCTCAGAGCCTCGTCAAGTCTGACTGTGCACATCTCCAAGGACAGGGCATCCACCACTTCGCTGAGCACCCAGTTTCAGTGTTCCACTACCTTCACATAATTTTCATAATATCTAATACAAATCTACCCTGCTCTAGTTTAAAACTATTTCCCCTTGTCCTGTTGCTACAAGGCCTTGTAAACAGGCCCTCCCCAAATTTCTTGTAGGTCACCTTTAGGTACTGGAAGGCTGCTATATGGTATCCCCAGAACTTTCTCTTCTCCAGGCTGGCCAATAGCAACTCAGTCTGTCCTCAGATCACTTTTGCAGCCCTCCTCTGGACCCCTTTCCATGAGGCCCATGTCCTTCTTGTGTTGAAGGCCCCAGAGCTGCACACAGCACTCCAGGTGAGGTCTCATCAGAGCAGAGCAAAGGAGCAGCATCACCTCTCATGACCTGCTGACCATGCTTCATTTGATGCAGCCCAGGATGTCATTGGCTTTCTGGGCAGCAAGTGCACATCATTGGCTCAGAGAATCATAGAATGGTTTGGGTTGAAAGACACTTCCAAAGGTCATCCAGTCCAACCCTCTTTCAGGGAGCAGGGAACCTCCACTAGATTAGGGTGCCCAGAGACCTCTCAAGCCTGACCTTGAATATCTCTAGGGATGGGGCCTCAATCACCTTCCTGGGGAACCTGTTTCAGTGTTACACTACCCTCACAGTAAAGAAGTTCCTCCTAACATCCAACCCAAATCTCCTCTTTTCTGATTTCAAACTGTTGCACCTCATCCTATCACTGCAGGCTTTTGTAAACAGTCCCTCTGGAGCTTTTTCTGCAGGCTCCTTCAGGTACTGGCAGATGGCTGTTAGGTCCCTCTGGGGCTTACTCTTTTCCATGCTGAACACCCCCAGTTCCCTAAGCCTGTCCTTGTAGCAGAGGTGTTCCAGCCCCTTGATCATTTTCATGGCCATCCTCTGGACCTGCTCCATCAGGTCCATGTCCTTCTTGTGTTGAGGGCACCAGAAATGGACACAGCACTCCAGCTGAGTCTTACCAGAGCAGAGTGGCAGAATCACCTCCCCCATCCTGCTGGCCACACTTCATCTGGTGCAGCCCAGGATGCCATTGGCCTTCTGGGATGCAAGTGCACACTGCTGTCCAGCTTCTTGCCCACCAGAACTCCCAAGCCCTTTTCCACAGGACTGCTCTCTATCACCTCATCCCCCAGCCTATATTGATAATGAGGATCCAACCCAGGTGCAGTGTTTTTTACTTGGCCGTGTTGAATCTCATGAGGTTCATCTGGACCCAGCTATCCAGCTTGTCCAGTTAGATCATGGCCTCTTAGCCATGGCTTGTAGCTTTGCTTCTCAGACCCACTCTCTGCTTTAAGATATTGACAAAACCATAGTTTGTCCATGTGAGATGCTGAGACCTAAGATTTGGACTGAATGGAAGATGTGATCCTGTTTAACTTTGTGCATGGTGCAGAGCCCCTTACTGCAATGCTGCGAAATGGCCTGAGTAGAATCACACATGGTGACTTCATCCAGCTTTTACTGTACAAAGCAATCCTTCAACTAGTCATGAACTTGGAATGCTTGCTCATTTCTGTTGCATTAAAATGCAGAAAAAAAAATCCTGTTACAGCTACCGGTTTTTACTTTATGTTCTTGCAAACAGGATTTTTATTGGCCCCTGAAAGACCAATTTACATAAAATTTAACAATGTAGTCCTAAAGTAGTCATCTCAATATTCAGCATGGACAGTTGAGATAGCATAGCAAATAAACTGTTATTATTGTGCTACATCCTGCCATCCTGTCAAGGAACCAGAGTAACTCTTATCTCCCATCACATCACATCAACCCAACTCTTTCCCAAATACCCAGACAGCAAAATTCAACATAAAGTGCCCTATAAGAAGGATGGCTCCCCAGTAACCATTTCCATTTAAGACAAAGTCTTGGGAGCCTCCTTTGAGACATTTGCACCATAGCATGTCCAAATGGATGTGGTCTGTACTCATTAGGAACCGATATGAGCTGGTAGTGAAGATCCCAAAATATTGGTGTATGGGGAGTATCTGTGTGGGATAATTTCCTATTTTTCTAACTTAAAACTAGGCTCTAATATAAAAGTGTCTATTTTTGCTGGAGGTGAGGAATGGAACTGGGGATCTGTGCTTTGCAAACCCTTATGCCAGAAGAAGACATCACTAATGGACAGCGATTCTCAATGGTCCCAACAGGTGATGGCCACCTTTCCAGAGCAGCTTGCAGAGTTGCTCATGTAAATTGCTCTCTCTATAATTTAGTGTCAAAATAAGCTGTGTGAAAGATTAAGAGGATTAAACAGAAAGTCATGATAGCCTAATTGCTACTGAGAAACAAGTGTAGGCTAGACGAACATGTTCTTGGCTTTTTGATGCTAACTCAATAATGAACACATACTTTGGATCCAATTCTGCACCATGAATGTCAAAAGGATCTTCTACTAGTGACCCAAACTGGACCATAGTGCCCAGTTCTCACTTGTACTAATTTCTTATTATTTCAGATCATACATTGCCTTCTTAGAGAAGCAGTTTAACAAATGGGGGGTTAGGAGGTGTTGGTGCTTCTGACCAACTGTGCCTTCAGGCATAAAAATCAAGTTAATCTTGACTGTTTTGTAGTATGGTACGGCACATGGCCTACAGCTCCAGTCCCTGCATATTTTAGCATAAGGCATCACAGAACAGTGGGGGTTGGAAGGAAGTTGTGAAGATCATCTAGTCGAACCCCCCTGCCAGAGCAGGATCACCTAGACTAAACCACACAGCAACACTTGCAGGTAGGTTTTGAATGGTTCTAGAAATGGAGACTCCACAAGTTCTACAGGTAGCCTGCTCCAGTGCTCCACCATCCTTAAAGGAACTCAGTATATAAATTTTAGTAGTAGTTGTGCTGCATCCATACATGGAATAACTAAAAACTAAAGTTTCTGCTTATTCTTTATCCTTTTTGACTTTGCTTGAAATGTACAGACAGCTTTGCTAGGTCATTTGGAATTAGGACCTCAGAATTGGATGCTCTGACACAGGTCTTTTATTCTTTTTTTTATACACCACCCAAAAAGAGCATTGTGTACCTGAGAGCTTACGTCTCTCTTTTGTCTTATCTTGTCTAATTGCAAGCTCGGGCGTAAAGAGAATAACTGAATCTGAAGAGTAAATAAGCACACGCTGCATATGGAACTGAGATCAGTAAAGACTGTCTGACACTTCCCAGGGGTATCTGTAGGTTCCTCCTGCAGCTGGGCTTGCTTTTCTGTTCCAGGTTTTTAATGTTCTGTGATGATGAAAATGGGAACAAGAAAATTCAGCAGAATTATGCAGCTTTAAGTAATGCAGATTAATTTTTGGCTCTTTTTAACTATTTCAGCTTCTTTTCTGAACAGGTGTGTGGTTCAATGAGGTGAAAGAGAGCAGTTCATGTTTCCAAGAGCATTATTTATACTAAGATAATTATTTATTGGTTTAAAAGCAAACACACCAAGAATTTGTGTTCTGTTCTTTGTCATTACTGCAGATTAACACCATTTCCATTTTAATAACCACAGTGAATGCAGCGAGCTGGGCCAGACTGTGAAAAACTAAACATTCACTAATTTGTAACCATTTAAATATGTAAAGCTAGACTTTGATGTTAATGCACCATTAAAAAGGATCCAGGAAGTTCACACGTCTGTTCCTGTATTGCTTGACAAGCAGCAGAACAGCTTAAAGAGTAGTTTATTGATTTACGGCATCAAACACACCTCTTGCTGTCTTGTAAACATTTCTAGCACATAATGTCTTCAAATTTTATGAGATGTGGAAAATCCATGGGAGGAAACTGCATCTGAAGAGCTTGTGCCTTTCTGTGCCCTCTCTTCATCATCCTGCAGCACCAGCTATCTATACACGCAAGCCTGACTTCAATTCTCCTCCAGCCATAGAATCATAGAATGACTTGGGTTGGAAAGGACCTTAAAGATCATCTAGTTCAAATCCCCTGTCATGGGCAGAGATACCTTCCACTAGACCAAGCTCCTCAAGACTCCATCCAGACTGGCTTTAAACACTACAAGGGAGGGGGCATCCATGACTTCCATGGGTTACCTGTTCCAGTGTCTCACCATCCTCACTGTAAATAATCTCCAGTCTCTTCCAGCTCAAAGCCATTTGCCCTCATCTTGTCACAACAAGCCTTTGTAAGAAGTCTTTCCCAGCTTTCTTGTAGCCTCCGTCAGGTACTGGAAGGCCACTATAAGGTCTCCCAGAGCCTTCTCCTCTTCAGGTGAAACAGCCACAACTCTCCCACCCTGTCCCCACAGGGGATGTGCTTCAACCCTCTGATAATCCTCTCTGGACATGCTTCAGCTGTTCAGTGTCCTTGTGTTGAGTGCACCAGAACTGGACACAGTACTGCAGGTGGGGTCTCACCAGAGCAGGGTAGAGGGGGAGAATCACCTCCCTCATCCTGCTGGTCACACTTGTTTTGATGAATTTCAGCCCCTGGAATGGAGTAAGGGCTTCACGGGGAACGAATTTTCCAACCCCAGAGACTGTATTTACAAAGACCTTTGAATATGAGCATATTTAGAAAATAGTTCAATGTTTTGGAACTATTATTCTTAAAGGGAAAACAGATTTGTCGCTGTGGAGTTTATGTTAGCATCTCCCAGGTCAAGCCTAGGCAATACCGATTAATTGGAATCTTTAAGTGATTCCTGGCAGTGGTTTGTGGAGCATTTGAGTTTTAATTCTGAACTCATGTCAAACAGGAAAAAAGTGTAGCAATTTTACCTATTTATCTGCAAGCTGAGCCATGATTTCTCCCATTTCTCAGTTCTGAAATGTTGAGCTTCATTAAAGTATCAGGAACTCACCTGCACCTTTCAGAAAATAGAACAGGATAATCAGAGAATCATAGAACAGTTGAGGTTGGAAGAGACCTTTGAGATCATCAACCACTCACCTAGAGCTCACAATCCCTCCACTGTTGCTGAGCTATTACCACTGAGCCACATCCCTCAGCACCCCATCCGCAGAGGAGAAGAGTTATAGCAGAAGAATAAATTATAGCTGTGGCCACTTTACTGATTTGTACCTGGATGAAGCTAAAAACTGTCCAAGTCAGCATGCTGTTCCATTATAGAAAAAATACCTGTCTGCTTGTGGTCTTCAGGAAAAGATTTATAGATTTGAATATGATTTGCCAGGAAAAATTATGCAGAGAACCCTGAGAATTGTATTTGCAGACATCCATGGGACAGCAATGTGCCCTGGTGGCCAAGGCCAACAGTTTACTTGGGTGCATTAAGAAGTGTGTCCAGCAGGCCAAGGGAGGCTCTCCTCTCCTTCTACTCAGCCCTAGTTAGACCACAACTGGAATACTGTGTACAATACTGGACTCCCCAGTTCAAGAGGGAGAGAGAACTACTAGAGAGAATTAAACAGAGAGCTACAAAGATGGTTAAGGGACTGGAGCGTCTCTCTTCTGAAGAAAGACTGGGAGACCTGGTGCTGTTTAGTCTGGAGGAGAAAAGGCTGAAGGGGGGACCTTATCAATGTCTACAAATATCTGAAGGGTGCCTACCAGGAGGATGGAGTCAGTTGCCTTTTAGTGATACCCAGTGAGAGCACAAGGGGCAATGGACATAAACTCAACCACAGAAGATCTCTGTGAGTAGGACAGGTTGAGACCTGGAGTTGTTAAGTCTGGAGAAGACTGAGACAAAATCTTATCAATATCTAAAGGATTATCAATATATAAAGGACAAGGGACAAGAGGATGGGGCAAGACTCTTTTCAGTGGTGCCCA
This sequence comes from Eubucco bourcierii, assembly GCA_013396675.1. Taxonomy (NCBI): domain Eukaryota; kingdom Metazoa; phylum Chordata; class Aves; order Piciformes; family Ramphastidae; genus Eubucco; species Eubucco bourcierii. Next base: position 374,934 of record VWZE01002139.1, on the reverse strand, counting down.
GTGACAGGACAAGAGGCAATGGGTACAAGCTGGAATCCAGGAGGTCCCATCTAAACATGAGATAAAGCTTCTTTACTGAGAGGATGCTGGAGCCCTGGAGCAGGCCCAGAGCCTCCTTCTCTGGAGACATTCCAAACACACCTGGACATTGTGGTCCTGGGCAATTTGCTGTAGGTGACCCTATCTCAGCACAGGGGTTTGACTAGATAATCTGCAAGGGTCCCTTCCAATCCACATGATGCTGGGACTCTGTGATGTTCCAGCTTCTAAAAATAACTCTCCAGTATGCAATGCCTTCTCTCAAAATGAGTAAAACAAACAAAAATGAGTAATCAGATAAATAACTGTTTTCTGCTTTTAGACGTATCTTTAACTAGAGGAGAGCAGTAAGCATAGACTTGATCAACAGATTTGTGCATGAGGAAGTGGATTTACATGTAAATAATTATATTATGAATGTTAACAAGCTGCATACATCACAAGGAAAACGTCAGGGAAGTTTGTTTGCGTAGAGTAAACAAAAGATGTTTGCTTTATGCCATTCTTATATGATTGTTTTTATTGGAAGCACAGTTTAGAGGGGCATAGCAATCCTGTATTTTTCATTACAAAAGCTCCATGTGTCTTTGGAAACAGTATCAGGCTCTCTGCAGTGAAAAAGGCAAACCCCAAAGTTGGCTGACTTCAAAGTTGTCAACCTGGCACTGGAAATATTCCCTCTTTTGGAATCTCTTGAAGTTGTTTACTTCCATCTATTTCTGATTTACAGTGTAGAGAAAAATAATTACATTGCTAAAAATGCAAAGGTAGAAATGGCTGCAAACAGGATCTTGGCAAGGATTTGGCACACTTTTACTTCAACATTTCCATAATCTTGAAGGAAGAATGTCCTTGGATGAAAACATACCTGCCTGGATTACTGAAAGACACTAAAATCATAAGTGATGAAAAGAATGTAGGCTTGCTGGAGTCTTTCTAGTTCATGTGGTAGCACTTCCTGGCAGAAACAATCTGAGGAAGCTTCTATAACCAGATCTTCAAAGAAGCTTCACCTCAGCCTCAGTTTTTTGTTTGCCTTTTTTTTTTCTTCCACTCCAGAGCCATTTTAATGAAAACCCACATGTTTATGAACACAAAACCACAGTTTTCCCTGTGAACATTTGGCTGGATACTGTAGAGCTGATATGCATTCTGTCCTTGAGGGGGGAAAAAACCATTTCCTTGATAACGTGGAGAACCACACGTCTGTCCCATTGCTGCATGGAAGAAGGACCAAAGGCAGAGACCTCTGCATTTTGGCATCTCTGACCTTGCCAAGATGCATAATATTCTCCCACCTCCACATATGCAGACTACTGCACTGATATACTGTGGAGTGTGGGTGATTGAGGTCCTCTTTTTGTGGGTGCTGAGGCCTTCCTTCTCCTTCAGAATAGCACAGTCCACCCATTGAGGTGGTTTACAGATACGTAGGAAAGGGAATGGGAATGTCCTTGTGCTTATCATCACCCTTTCAGGGTACTGAACTGCTCACACAAACCCTGGTCTTAAAACCAGACAGTGTATTAATGACAGCATGACCTGAGAAAAGTCCTGTCCCTGAAGTTCTTCCACCCTAGTGTACAAACAAGATTTCTGTGAAGTAATTAAAAAGCACAGTGTTGACTATGATTTCATTCTGCTCTACGCTGCTCTGGTGAGGCTTCACATGGAGTACTGTGTCCAGTTCTGGAGTCCTCAGCACAGGAGAGATGTGGATCTGATGGAGAAGGGCCAGAGAAAGCTACAGCAATGACCTCTGCTGTGAGGTAAAGTGGAGAGAGTTGGGGTTGTACAGCCTGGAGAAGGCTCCAGGGAGACCTTGCAGTCTTTCAGTGCTTAAAGGGTCTGATCAGAAAGCTTAAGACAGACTTTTGAGCAGGACCTGTTGTGACAGCACAAGGGATGATGGGTTTCAAACAAAACAGGGAGATTCATCCTCATTTTCTCCAGACTAAACATTTCCAGTTCCCTCAGCTGCTCCTCACAACACTTTTCTCCGTCTCTGCACCACTTTTGTTGCCCTTCTCTGGAACCCCTTCCAGCACCTCAATGTTTTTCTTGGAGTGACCCAAAACTGAACCCTGTACTCAAGGTGTGGCCTCAACAGTGCTGAGTACAGGGGAACGATCGCTGTCGTGATCCTGTTGGTCTTCTGGAGCATCCTACCCAATTCTGCACCTGTCCTGCCAAGAACGGCCTCAGATCCTCAGACCCTCCGCCTCCCACCCGCTCCTAGGCCGGGGATGTCTCGAGCTCGCGCGACTCCGCCAAGGGACGCTTTGGCGGGCTGGCCGAGGCAGCGGCCCGCCGGGAAGGGGACCCCAGCACAGGCCGAGAGACGCAACGCCGCACGGCTTCTCGCAGCCCAGCGGGAAGGGCCGGAGCGGGGCCCGCAGGAGACGTTGCGGCTGCGAGGCGGCGGCGACCCTGGCACAGGGCAGCCGCTCGATCCCTCAGCGGCGACGAGCTGGGCGCACAACAGCTTCCCTACCTTGGCAGCCCCCAAGGGCGATGAGAGGGACGGGCGGTACGCGGGAGCTCCTCCTCCGAGGCTTCCCCCCGCCGTGAAGGCCGGGCGCGCTCCCCGCTCCGCACCGCCCTTTCCCCGCCTCGGCCCGCCCCGGCTCCCCGGAGAGGCCGCTCCGCGCCCGGCTGCCGCCGTTGCTGCCACCGCTGCGCTCGCACAGTTAGTTGGAGC
>VWZE01002139.1:277189-372097 GCA_013396675.1 Eubucco bourcierii | reverse complement strand
GGGCTAGCGGTGGGGGAGCAGCCGCGGGCGGGGGCCCGGAGGGCGCCACTTCCCCCGCCAAGGCCCGGGCCCGGGCCCGGGCCGGCGTCTGGCGGCGACCCGGCTCCGGGGCCGAGATCTGTTTGGGTTTCCCTCCAGCGGGGCCGTGCCCACCACCGCGTCCCCCCGCCGCTGCGCAGGCTTTTTATTCCTTTATTGCTCCGTATCCCGATTCGCCCTCCGCCCCTCGCCCTCCCTCCGGTCTCCTCCGGGTGATGTTTTATTCATGACCCCGCCGGGCTTTGTACGGGAAGCGGGCGCTTTCCTCCGCAGTTCGCCAAGTGCTGCCAGACCCCTTGGCTGAGGCGGGGCGGGGGGGCACTCGAAGGGAGTCTCTGCTTGGAAGTGAAATGGCTGCAGGGTGGGCAAGGATTTCCCGTCCGGTCAGAGAACCCGCAGCTCGAACTGCATCTGTTTGCTTTCGGGGGATCTGGCGTGGCCGCGGCTCAGAAGCGGAGTGAGGCGGGAGGCGGAGGTGGTGGTGGGTGTCTCCTGCTCCTACTGCATTTCCCTCCGCTCGCTGCAGGTCTGCCGGCCTCTCGGAGAAGAAGCGAGTCACGGCGAGGCAGGTTTTGTATACGTATCTATCTGGCTTCTCTTTGAAGGGTTCAGCAGCAAGCGTATTGAAACAGCAAACGCCTGTAAGCCGAGCGGCACTTACACCATCACCGAGTTAACTGTAGATGTCAGACTGTGCTTGCACTGCTGTGATGTCAGATTCGTAATAACATGCAGAAATGGTGAATTCGGTGCAGGCTGAGCGCGGTGGAGACGGCCCAGACCCTACTGATGTGATCACACTCACTAGAGCCTCTTTTTCCTGATGCAGGGCTTGCTGTGTATGTAGTCCCCTGGATCAGGCAAGTCCTAGGGACACTGGGATAATTGTTACAGCTTGGTGGGGTGACTGTGGACTTGAAGGAGCAGATATTTGTGCCTGGAGCAGAGATACTTAGCTTGCTTTCCCTTACAAAAATATTTAGGTACGTGTGTGCGTTAGAGTAATTTGCTGATGCCTCTCTTTTCTGTAACTTCTGTGATAAGGCTGCCACCATGGGTATCAGTCAGGGGATGAATTTTGTTTTGTGCTATAGAAAGTCAGCTGTGATCAATAGATGGTTTCATGTTAGCCTCTGGTACTTCCTCTTCGTTTCTCATGGACTGGTGAACGAAAAGTGAGAGACGCCGAGACATATTCCTCACCTTTATTCTGTTTCCTATTTGTCGGCCCTTCACCTTCCCCGTTCCCTGGTTGGTTGGATTTCTGTGGAAAAATTCTAGTTCTGAGTCTGTTCAAGTAAATACGTGTGTATTGGTTTTGCGCTTGGAGCTCGCTGTTTTAACAGCCACAAGGTAATGTGTTTCTGAAGATCTCCCATGTATGGGGGCTGGAGGTATTTGCCCTTTGGTACAAATGGAGTGCACCAGTACTGCTTGATCTTGTTTAACCTTAGATTATCTGAAGCATTGCATGATGAGGCAGTGTGATTTGTTTAAGATTTTATGATGATGCAATGCAATAATAACTATAAATCTTACTGTCTCAAGAACCTTTAAATACTGTCCTGTCTGAGGAGGTGTACTCCATGTATCTTCATTTCCAAAAGGTACAGGCATGGTTGAGTGTTTGATATTAATCATGTTCATTTTGGGGTGGGAAGGCAGTAGCAGTTTGGAGCTGGCAACGTGAAGTGGTAATTTCTGAGTGTGACATCATGTGGTAGATAAGCTTTTATGGGATCTGCCGTGGAAATTATGGCCTTTGTTTATATACGTGCAATTACTTGTTTTGAAAATCCATGCTGTATGGTTTGCATAATCCCCTGCGTTGGAGCTGTGAATCAGATCAAGGAGAGCATGCTTTAATTGTGCAATGTGGGCAGTGCTCAAAAAACATTTCACTTTACCTTGTGCTCAGGTGCAGCCTGCTCCAGGTGTGAAGTTACTGCCTTGCATCTGCACACAGTTCTGTCTGCTGGGAAAGCAGTGGCCAGATGCCTTCATTTTCTTCATTCTCCTTTATCTGTTTCCTTCTCTTTCTTAAGAGAAGCGGGGTGCTGAAATGAGTGGTTTCAACTGATGCACACCAAAGAGAGCAGCTTGGTTATTTAAGGCTGCTGTAGTTTGTTATGCAATCAGATTAACAAAGGTTGAAATGATCATTCAACTCTGGGTAAACAAATGCTGTACATAACGTGGTGGATTAGGCTGGCTGTTTACATCGGAGAGGTGTGCTTCAGTTTGCATACTGCAAATACTGGACAAAACCACAGTGAGAGGACACAATAACGTTGCAAATAAGCTTTTGGTCAACTTCTTTGGATTATAATGCACTTGCTATTGATTGCCTGTACTTCAAGAGCTCCTGCGATGCGTTAGATGCTGCCTCATGCGTGAGCCAACCCAACTTAACTTACAGCTTCATTTAGTTGACAGGCAGAGGCCTTGGTAAACATCTTTGTACAAGACCTGGTGGTGCCTGGGATGCTATGTGGGCTCAGTGCAAATTGCAGTGCAGATGTTGGGTTGAAGAAGATGACCAATACTCAACTGGAAGCTCTTCAAATTAAGAAAGGTACAATTCCAGACACGTTTACTGAAGCTGGCAGCCCCTCAGCCAGTCCATTATTGGCCATTTCTCCTTGTCACGGAGGCAGTGGTGCTGCAGGAGAGTTTTTTTAAGGCTGTCTCCTCGAATCTTCTTGGAGAGGAGGTGATGACATGCGTGCTTCACTGCAAAGCTTGATGTGGGAATTGCTGGTATATTGGGGTGAGACCCTGCTGGAAGAGATGAGCAGATAGAGACAGGAGAAGGTGAAAGCCTGAGATGTGGGGGAAGCAGCTGGGGCACAGGGAGGAGAGGAAAGGTGTTCATCAGCATTATAGCAGGGTCTTCTCTGCATTTGTGTGTGCAGTGCTGCCTTGCTTGGGGCATGGGATCCTGTGTGGGCTCTGGTGCTGTACAAGTGGACATTGCTCTAAAAATACTGTAGTGTGCCTGCTGTTATGGTATGCAATGGCATCAAGTATTTGCAGAAAAGGAGGAATAACTGGCTCCTGGCAGTTAGTTTTCCAAAGGCCTTCATTTTGGTGTGGAGCCTGAGCCCTTCCAAACTCTTCTTGCTCATGGGAAGATACTGTTCTTCCATCCTTCAGCAGAAAGTGATAGAACAGAACTATGCTTTGGATACACATTCAGAACTACTCTAGAAGGGGTTTATTATTTATTATTATTGTTACATCTTTGCTGACTGTTTAATTCTATATATCAGGCACTTAATTGCAAAGGATTTTTACAGGCTCTTGGAAACACATCTCACTGTGCTGTGTAAATGTAAATAGATGTACACAAAAACGTTTTGGGTGTAGTGGAATCTAAAGAGGTGATTTTGGGTATAGGTAATGTTATTAAGGCTGTGCTGTTGAAGCATGTTCAGAGAAGAGGGAGTGTGGAATGTGATACACAAGCAGTGATTCTATGATTTTTAAGACTATTTCTTTTCTTGGTGCTGGTCTGCTTCTAGTATCCTTCTTCTAGTGGTGCTAGTCTGCTTCTCTTTCAGCTTTAGTCTTAAATTTTTTGAACTGAGTAAGAGCAGTTTTTCTTGGTCAGATTAGAGGTTTGTCCACCTTGGTGTCCTTTCTGATGGGCTCACTTACAAGTGCATAAGAAACTCGTGACTACAGAGTTCTTCTGGTAAATCCTTCCCATAGTCATGGCTCAAGAAAATCTTTGGGCTGATAGTTTCATGGAGGCTGCCGTATTTAACAGCTGTTGATAGATTTGTCTTCTCTCAAAAATGTCTAATGTGTTTTGAAAAAACTTCATGGCTTTAGTGTTCCCAACATCCTGTGTCAGTGAACTTCTGGTATAATTGTGTGCTCTTTAAAGGATTTGATTTGATTTGTTTTATGGCTTGGTATTTGAAGTACCTGCCCTGTGGAAAAATACCTTCCTTTTTAGATTTTGACACAGCAGAGTCCTATGTATGGAGATACTAACAGGTATTAGAAGGTATGTAAAGATAACTGCTCAATGTCTGCTGTAGGAGGTGCTCCCAGCCCCATTGCAGTCACCTTTCTTAGACATGTTCCATTACAGCTGTTGCTTTTGGGTGATCGCATGCAAAAAAATACTGAAATACAAGAAGTGATGCAGTTTCTCCTGCTGTACATCTCATATGTGGATGGAAGTAGGTCTTGATTCAGAATGATATGGACCAGGAAAGAGCTGCTATAAGGCAAAGAGTGACTTTAGCAGTGTTGTTTGAAGTTCTTACTGTACAAAGTATCTGGTGCAACATTTTAGGGGCTGTGGAAGGATATAGGAAACAGAACTTAAGAAATGAGTTAAAGAGCTTGGTGGTAAGAACAGTGACCTGGTCTCTGAATTTTCTTCAGGTTATCTTTCAATGTGCCATCTTGAAATGTATCAGGAATAGGTGGGTGTTAAAATGTTGTGTTTGAAATGCCACCTTTCCTTTGTGAGGTGGGGAAGCAGGATCTTTAGGCTTTGAATTGTATTTGCATTTGTACTGGTGGCTCAGGAGCCAGCGTGGCTTACAGAGACCATCTGAGCTACAGAGTTTGTTGTACTAGTCTTTGGTACTGGTGGTAAGAGCAGTCATGAAATCAGAATAATTTTGGCTGGAAAAGACCTTGAAGATCAAGTACAACCACGAAGTTCAATGTATTAAAATAATCTGTCTCTCCAAAGGTTGATAATTTATTTATTATTATGTCAGTTTCTGAAATACTGATGATAAAAATAGGTAAAATTTAGACATTTTAAAAGCAAACAGAAAATCCTTATTGTGTCATTTCTATTGTTACTCCACACTTAAGCCTGTAAGGTTATGATTAAAGTGGGTGGAATTTAGCTTGCTGGTTTATGGGTGGGATAATAGTACAGAGTGACCAGACAAATGTTTTTTCTGTTCGTTTTAAAAATAGAGGCACTTACATAATGATGCCATATACACAACCACAGTGCATGCATATGCATCTCTGCAACAGAGTATCCACCCAACAGCATCCCCTTGCCTGCATGACTGCTGTCGCATCCTTCAAAGGAAACTAATTCTGGAATGAAGAGATACCGGTGGCAAGTGATTTAACTGGAGTGTTTGTCCAGTCCTGAACAGCCTTTAGGCAGGGCTCTAGCTTAGAGGTTTGGAGAAATAGATTTTTAAACCATTACGAGCTCTTAATTTGATATCTGAATCAAGGAATCTCCTCTGTGGAGCACTGTCTCTCTGTGTTTTGAGTTGTTTGCAGAGATTCATCTCATGTAATGTGAGGCATGTGTTGAGTAGAATGGGCCTCACTTTGAGAAGGAAACGCTGTTGCTTATTTAAAAAAACACCTCAAAACCTGTGAAATATCTAAAGGGCAGTTGTCAGGGGAGTGGAGCTAGACTCTTCTCATTGGTGTCCAGTGGCAAGGGGCAGTGGACACAAACTGGAACCTAGGAAGTTCCACATAAACATAAGGAGAAAAGAATCCACTTTGAGGATTGACAGAACACTGAAACAGGTTGTCCAGGGAGGTTGTGGGGTCTACCATCTCTGGAGGCATTCAAAACCCACTTGGACATATTCTAGTGCTCTAGGAGAGCCTACTCTAGTGTGGATGTTGGACTAGATGATCTTCAGAGGTTCCTTCCAACCCTAAATATTCTGTGATTCTGTGAACATTTCTGAGAGCAGGGTTTTGCCTCTTACTATGGATGTGGCCTCAGTTTGTCTTCTAACAGAAAGCCATAGGCTTTATCCATTGAGTTTGGAAAAAGATAAAAAGCAAGTTCACATGAAATAGATACTTAATAAGAAAAAAATCCCAGCATCTCTGTATTCAGGTGGATATTTTCCCAAACGTGTGTAAGGCGTTGAGGCTGTAACTATGCTGTTGCTAACCAAAACCCTAGCCCTAAGCATACCTATAAATACCATAGCTTCACTGCCCTGACTCCATCAAATGATACATAGCTGGAATTATTTCATACATCAGGACATCAAAGGACCTTGAGGAACTTGTGCTTTTATAATAAACAAGGAAAATTTTATCCAAGCTGCCCTATGAAGGGCTTATCCACACAAAGGCAGTTTGTGATTCGGTCATGTGAAGGGACTCACCTTTTAAACTGCTGTCCTTTGGGATTTTTGTCTCATCCCATCCCATTTTTTTTTACTGATAAAAGCAAAGCAACTTTAATGTGATTACTCATGTTTGGCAGACAGACCTGTATGTTACAGAGTCATGGCTAACTAGATTTGTGGAGCCTGTGCAATTTAGGATACCAGGCAGGGAGGTTGTTTTAGCAGGGAGACAGAGAGGAAGGACCAAACTGCTTTCTTTATTTTTCTTTTGGTGGCAGCAGCGTCTTCTGTGAAGCTCTCAGGTTTCTAAGTGATGTGCTGCTGTTGGTGTACCATTCCTGGGGAAACAGGCTTGGTGAAAATCACTTTCGTGTTTGGAGAGTTCCTTTTAAGTCACTATTCATTACAGTTCTGAATATTGGGTACTTGCATGTCATCACTAGGAAACAGTCTGAGGGAAGAATCTTAGTCTTTCATATTTTATCAGTGGTCTGGATGAGGGGATTAAATGCACCCTTGATAAGTCTGCAGATGACATTAAGCTGGGAGGGAGTACTGCTCTGCTGGGGAAGGCTCTACAGAGGGACCTGGACAGGCTGGATCTGTGAGCTGAGGCCAGTTGTGTGAGTTTCAGTAAGGCCAGATGCCACATCCTGCGTTTGGATCACGATGACCCCATTAACACTTCGCTTAGGGAAAGCTGTCCAGCAGAGGACTTGCGTGTGTTGCACACCGGCTCAGTGTGAGCCAGTGTGTGCCCAAGAAGGCAAAAGGTGTCCTGGCCTGTATCAGCAACAGTGCGATCAGCAGGATCAGGGCAGTGATTGTCGCCATGTACTCAGCACTGGTGAAGCCACACCTTGAGAACTGTTTCGTTTTGTGCCACTCACTCCAAGAAGGACATTGAGGTCGAGAGAAAGGCAACAAAGCTGGTGAAGGGTCTGGAGGATAGGTCTGGTGAGGAGTGGCTGAGGAAACTGGAATTGTTTAGTCTGGATAAAAGGAGGCTGGGGGGAGACCTTCTCACTCTTGAGAAGGTCCTTGAAAGGAGATTGTAGTGACGCGGGGGGTCGGTCTCTTCTCTGTAGTAACAAGAAGACATTAGAAGAAATTTCTTCACTGAAAGGGTTCTCAAACATTGAAACAGACTCTCCTGGAAGGTGAGGTGGTTGAATCCCCATCCTTGGAGATGTTTGAAAAGCAGAGATGTGGTGCTGAGGGACATGGTTTAGCATCAGACTTGGTGAGTTAAATGTTTGGACTTGATGATCCCAAAGGTCTTTTTATCTGAAACGACTCTGTTCTAAGAATCGGCTGGTGAAACAAAACAAATGCTAACGGGCTGCAAGCTTATTTCACATTCAACGTTGAGGGATGACTAAGATGTTTCTCTGCTCTGACAATACCCAGTTTGGATCCTGCTGCTTAATTTTGTCTACAGGCCTGCTCATCTCAGCTGCATCTTAAAGGAGTTGTGCAATAAATGTACTGACAAAATGTGCAGGAGTTTGGTCTTTTGTCTTAGATGGATTTCCAGAGTACTCCATCCTTAGGAAGCTGCCTTCGGCAGCAGGGTGTCTGCTGAAGTGGGATGTTTAAAGCTGCGGTTTGGACTGCTGATGGTGGTCAGCCATGTGATGCTGGAGGACAGGCTACCGTTCCTTTTCTTCAGCGCCGTTGTGCTTGTTACGTATGCACAGTAGCTGTGGTCTGGTGGATGCCCAGAGGCTCTGCTTTCTCTTCTGAGCCTTTATTTTTGCAGGAATCTGAACTAGCAGAACTGAAGCTGCTGAATAAGCCCAGCTGAATCCAGGGGAGCAGATCTGGTGGTTCTTCCTTTCACCCACCACAGAAACACGCAGAGAAGAGACTCCTATGAGTACTTCAGAGACTTGTTTTATTAGCAGGTGAAAGAAAAGCCAATTGGGGTTTTCTAACAGTCTTTGTTATTTCTATTACTCAACGTTCTTCTGAACATAGTTGTTTTTTCCTTCTGATTTAAATTTTTGAATTACTACCTCTCTTTCAGGTGTAGGAACCTGTAATTGAAGTGTCTGGCTAGTGCTACTGAGATGCAAATCAAAACCTCCAAATGAACAAGCTCTTAGAGAATTTCTGGTTTTCCTCTTTTTTTTTTTAAAAAAAAAAAAAAAGAAAGAAGAAGTAAAAGGAAGCTGTGTCCATTCTGCTTTGGTCAAGTCAGATAAGGTCTCTCTTTGAGATTAAAAAGTCTCCATGCTTGTGGGAGGAGGGGAGTGCTTCTTTCTTTTGTCTCAAACATTGCAGCAGAGTATACTAATTAACCACCAAACAAATTTGGTTTAGGGGAGTTTGCCTTCGGTATCACAATGAAAACTGTTTTGTTTGGAAGAGCTGTGGGAATTAAACCCACAGGCATTCAGAGAGAGATAAATCAGCCCCTGGCTGCCCCACATCTTCCTGTTTCAGTCGGCAGAAAGATGCCAGGAAAGCTTTTGAAATGGCAACAGCCATTCTGCGTGTTCTGGAGCAGATTGTGTACCGGAGGCCGCAGCACAGCCCTGAGCAAAGACGTCAGCAGCGCGGAGTGGCTGCCATCCCCAGCACAAACAGACAGACTCCATCAGCCTGACAGACCGGCCCCGAGTGACGCAACACTAATGGGCAGATGATGGTGATTGTCAGCTGGGAATGGAGGGTTTGTCCTTTCCCCAACGACTGGAGATGACTGAGGTGGATTTTCCTACAACCAGCATTCTACATCGTTGACATATAGGCAAGAGTGGTACTATTTCCTAAAAGAAAATATAATGGAGTAAGAGGCCTCAGGCTTAGTGACAGCATTTAGGCGAATAATAAATGCTCAGCCTTGTGAAGCTATGTTTAGTTGTATGTTTATTTGGGGATTTTTACAGACATAATGGAAAATTACGCAGTTGGCTGAGCTGTGGTAGGATTCTGGGGACCTCATTTCCCTAAGACTATGAAAATCCCAGGCTTTGAAATCTAATTTTTATTTGCCTTTACACCTCTGTGATAGTCCTTGAGTCTCTTCTCATCTACAGCAAATGCTTAGGTGCTGCAACAGAAATAGTCTGGAAGCCAGTGATTTGAGAGGGAAAAAGCTGGAGCTTCTTAGATGTGAGGGGACTGGATGAAGTAGGATTAGTCCATCATTAGGGCAGCAATTGGTGAGAGAGAAGCTCAGTTAAGTGACTGGCTGTGGAGAGGGGAGATTCATGAAGTCAAAACCACTTCTACAACCAAAAACGGATCAGGCTGACATCTTTGTGACAGGGTTTTTTTGCCTGGCTTCTCCCACAGACTCCGGGTAGCTGTCATGTACTTCCTCCACAGTTGCTTGTCATTCTGTGAACTGATGCCTTAAAAAAAGCCTCTCGATGTGAAGAGCTTTACAGAAGGTCATTAGGAATTTAATACTGCAGTTTAATGAGGTTTGCGAGTTACCTGTAACACAAATAACAGTGCTGACGACTGCTTTTCAATTATTAATTTTTCTCCAGCGTGCTGTTGGCCATTAAGTTGGGTTGTCTATGCAAAGTACTTCCATAAAATGCAAATTATTACTTTCTATGTGGGTCAGAAAACATTGTGTGTTCAGTGTAACTCTTGTCGTTAAATAGACTCCTTTGTTAAGCAAATAATTTAAGCACTGGTTACTCCAAGCGGTGTCAAAAACATGCATGGATTCTTGCTGAGTGTAAATAAAGTGTTTCAGCTTTGAATGATGACTGCAGGATTTGGCTTAAAAACTATTTTTGGGCCACAGGCGCAGCCCAAAGCCGAGGGGACATACATGGCTTTACTCCTGGAATGGCGACAGGATGGAAGATGACTCAGTCACTCCTGCAACTTCCTTGTTGCTCCAGAAAGGTGGTGATTTATTGCAGGTCTGTGTCAGCAGTAAATAACCATCCACCCGGCGCTGATTCAGCTGCTCCCAAAGTGGTAGTTAAGGATGTGCGCGCCCGGCTTTGCCTGCTGGGTCCCTCCCAGCTCCCTTCCCACCCATCAGCTGCAGAGGGTGTAAACAGACACGTAGCCGTGCTTTGACTGCTGGCCAGGTTGGCCCGTGTGGGGCTGCGGGCAGAGATCCTGGGGAGCACGCCAGCGTTGGGATTTGGATGGCGTTCCCGTTGAGTCAGGGCAGATGGGCTCTGCAAAACCTGCAGGCCTTGATCTTCTGAAGGCCGCTCAGGTTGAGGCAATAGTGAAATGTGGCAGAATCAGCACATACTGCTCGTGCTGCTGGGTGAGAAATTGGTCCAAGCTCTTCAAGGCCCTGCCCTGGCTTTCTTCTGTAAGCAGAACAAGTTGGGCAGCAGCATGGGGCCAGGGAAGACTGCAGAGAAGGTGAAGTTCACCAAGGACATTCATTAAACACAACAGGTTGAAGACTTTTTTTTTTTTTTTCCCTTGATTTATGTTGGCTTGCAGTACACAAGAAGGAATTTCTGTGCTCCTGTTATTAATATGAGTAAGGCAAGTAGTTATTCTACTGCTGGCTTTCTCGCCCTGCCCTCCCTCCAAAAGAAACCCCAAGGTCCAAAAAGCCACCAGTATAAACACCTGATTTTGAAATAAACCACTTTCAGATTTGGGAATGATCCTACTGATGTCAGAGGAGAATAGCATCTTAGTGATCATGCCTCCTGCTATCCTGGCAAAGCACATGAAGAACCCACTTGCTGTTCTTGCCTTTATCTTTTTAGTGAGGGGTGAATACCAGGATAATTGTTGTGTTCATGTATTTTTTAGCCTTAAGCCAAGTGCAGTAGAAAACTCATTTCTGGGGCACTTTTGCATTGGCTATGCTTTGGAGAGGCACATAAATGGCTGTTGTTGGCCAGAATCAGTGTTAGCCACTTCCTGTGACATGGTCTCTCATAAGTTTTAATGCAGTGCTTGTGAGAGGCAGACGTGGGATAGAAGACCCCAGGTAAATTCACCTTGCAAGGAAGCTACACCAAAAAATTTGCTCTGGATTTTTGGAGCTTGTGAGATTAGCTCCACTTTTGATCTTGGTCATGACTGAATGACCTCCAGAATAAAGACACAATTAGGGTGGAGATAGCCCTGAGGACTTTTTGGTTTCATTTTGATAGTTGCTACCTGGTGAATTGCACTGTCCTGTTTGCAGGTAGATACTCTTTATGAATAAATTGGTCATCTCTCTGCTTTTCAGGTGTTTAATTTCCTGTTTCTCCCTTTCCTACCTCTGATTTTCCTTATTTTCCCATGCTAGCTCCTGCAACATCTCATGAACATACTTGAATTGTGCTTTCTATTGAAATGGTTTCATTGATCTGAAAATAATAAACGTGGTTTGGGTGTGGAAAAAAAAAAGTATCAGGTGAGCTTTACAGTCTGCTACTTTTGTGCTAGTTAGGTCAAACTACGAGTTATGTTTGGTATCTGTAAGGTGTCTTCCAAGTGCAAACTGAGGTGAGGTTTGCTGATCTGGTCTCAATGTTGAGGAGAAAAAAACCTGTGTTGGAGAAGATGCAGGGACTTTTCTGTGTCATCAGACTGCACAACTAGTTTTGTATCTCTGAATGTCAAAGAGGAGATGGGAAAAGAGAAAATGGGAGTGACTTTCACCCCTAAGGTAATGTATGCCTTTTGGTGGTAGGCATTGCAAGTTGGTTTGCCAGTCTCTAGTTCATCATTCTTACCTGGTCATTAGCTAACATGTCTTGTAGGTTTGTGCATTTGGTTAGTCACTAGATCTCCTCTAGGACAAAGTTTAAAAGTGATGAGAATTGCAGTGGTGCTGCGTTCATTGCACTCTCCTGAAAATTTAGGGATATACTCTTGGTGCTGTGTGCAGCTGCTGTCAGTGATTCCCCTGGTTTTTATCCTGCTTTCTGCTTTGCTGTGGATCTAGACCAGAAAGTCTTGGATGGAATGAGGGGGTGCAACAAAAGTACTAGGGAATATTGGGAAGAAATATAAAGGAGAACAAGCAAGCATAAAAAAAACCCCAGCCTCAGAGCATGTGGTAAAGAGGAAAAAAAGTACATAGAATCATAGAATCATAGGATGGTTTAAGTTGGAAGGGACCTCAAAGATCATCTAGTTCCAACCCCCTACCATGGGCAGGGACATCTCCCACTAGTAACTCAAGGCCTCATCCAACCTGACCTTGAACACCTCCAGGGAGGGAGCAGCCACAACCTTCCTCGGCAACCTGTTCCAGTGCCTCACCACCTTCACTGTAAACAACTTCCTCCTAACATCTAGTCTAAATCTCCCCTCTGCCAGTTTAATCCCATTGCCCCTACTCCTGTCATTGCAAGACCTTGTAAATAGTCCCTCCCCAGCCTTCCTGTAGGACCCCTTCAGATTCTGGAAGGCTACTCTAAGGTCTTCTCAAAGCCTTCTCTTCTCCAGGCTGCAGAGCCCCAACTCTCTCAGCCTGTCCTCATAGGAGAGCTGCTCCAGCCCTCTGATCATCTTTGTGGCCCTCCTCTGGACCCGCTCCAATACTTCCTTGTCCTTCCTGTGCTGAGGGCTCCAGAACTGCACACAGTAACATGTTTCCAGGTGTTGCTGGAATAGGAGAAAAATGGCGTGGTGGAGTGAATGGTGCACAGGGTGGGAGCTGGCAGACCATGTCTCTTTTCCCTGAGACCTATTCCAGTTGTGGAACTGCTGCTGCTTGAGTTGCTCTTTCAGGCGCTTTGCAGCTGCAGTGGTATCTTTGTGGAACACAGTGTGGCAGGGCTCTGATCTTGTCCTATGTTATATTGTCAGGAAGATTTTTTTTTAAAAAAATTATTTTTTTAAATAGAGTGAAACCTGGATTATTTATCTAAATCCTTAGGTCAGCTTGAACCTCAGCAGTTGAATTCTGCTCTCATAACAGATTGGCTTTCCAAATACTATTTTCAAGTTCATAGTTTTGAAGAGTGTTTTCTCTTGCTGTCTATGCCAAGTGTCAGTGCTCCCTGTTGAATTCTAGGACTGGGATGCCCATTGCCATTTCCTGATGGCTGCTGTAGCTGTTTTCTCCTTGTTTCTGCAGGGTGAAAGCAATGCTGAATGATTGCAGGTTTATATTGCTAATAACTATAAACAAGCAATTCTGACTCATTGGTCATGGAAGAGAGAAGTACAATCAAATATTGTGGCTATGTTAATTTGTTTACATATAGGGAAATTATGTAAATATGAGTGCAGATTAGGTTTAGCCCCTGTGTGAGCTTGCATTCAATACCCCGAGGCCAAAACTAGGTACTGCTGAAGTCATGGAGAATTTCACTGTTGAGCTTAGTCAGTCTAGGATTTAGCTTCTGTTTAGAGGCACAATGGTTTTTAATACTGTTAAATGCCATAGAAGAAGGATTCTTGTGGCTTTACATTACCTTTAAAGCTATAATCACAGACTTGTGAAAGGACAAAGTAAGCTGAAAGTGTCTTTCTGGCTTTCTGACTACCCTCTTTACAAGGTGTGGAGCTCTTTTGCACATCTAACTTTTAGCTGTCCCCCAGCCTCAACTGACCCTCACTCTTTTCTACTGTCTTCACCTACCTTGTACAGACTGGAGTGTGCTGGCACCTTCAGTTTAGCATGGACAAAAATTACTGTTGAAAAAGAGATTCAGAGTAATGATTTGCCACCATGATTCCCAGCACAGGAGGGGACCCTCATCTCAAGAAAGACAGACCTGCTGGAATGGATCCAGAAGAGTGCCAGAAAGATGATTAGAGTGCTAGAGCACCTCTCCTATGAAGGCATGCTGAAAGGATTGGGGCTGTTCAGCCTGGAGAAGAGAAGGCTCTGTGGAGACCTTAGAGCTACATTTCAATATCTGAAGGGAACCTATAAGAAGGCTGGGGAGGGACTGTTCAGAAGGGCCTGTAGTGATAGAACAAGGGACAATGGTTTGAAACTGTATCAGGGTAGATATAGGTTGAACTTCAGGAGCAAGCTCTTTACAATGAGAGCGGTGAAATACTGGAACAGGTTTCCCAGGGATATGGTTAAGGCCTTGTTCGTGGAGACATTCAAGCTCAAACTTGATGTGGCTCTGATGTAGTTAAAGGTGTCTCTGCTGACTGCAGGGACGGTTGGACAAGATGACCTTTGAAGGTCCCTTCCGACCCAATGCAATCTGAATGGCGTGGGCCCTCTCAGCACTGCTTTGCAGGTGAGGGTGGCTAATTCTTTGTTTTGGAGTAGGGGCAGAGCCTGAGTATGTTGTTTCTGGGTCAAGAGCTGGTATCAGTAAACAGCGAAAGGGTGCTGAGACCAGGAATAGTATGTTCATAAATGTATTAAAGGAGATGGCAAGGTGGAGAGCTGGAGATGAAATGTGTAGAAAAGAAACAGCTGATGGCACAAGGCTGGAAACATAAGCAGGAGAAAATAAGACACAGAAACAAAACCAAAAGGCACTTGCTGCTGGAAAGGAAATTGTGTAAGGGCATGTGTGCTTCCCATTACTGTCTCGAGGTGTGTAATTGAGAGGGCAGAAATGATCAAATGAGTAAAAGCTTTCTGAGTGAGAGGTTGTTTTCTGTAGGCTGTGATGCAGGGTGTTGGGCTTTGTGTTACGTTTCATTGCAAAAAATGTGCCTGTCAAAACAACGAGGACACAGCCTGCTCTCTACAGGCTGTAACCAGGAGTGGTGGTGTCATATCCTATAGCTGGTTCTTGGGCTGGTCACCTGCCAATACCAGTGACACCCTAGGTTTTTGTGAGAGGCAGCAAGTGGTGTCTGGCTCTTTGTGCACACTGCTCTTCTAATGGGTGAGCTGGTGTCGGGCTGGATTCAGCCAGATTAGCTGTTTGAGTCATGCTGAGCAGCATCACTAGCTAAGGGTAGGGGAGAAGAGGAAGGAAATAATTTAGTCTCCATTTTGATATTTTTCTACAACTCTGAAATATTAAAGATAAGTTAAAAAGGTTATAAATGTTCCAGTTGTGAATGGCAGTGACTTTGCTTAATGATTCTTCCTGTCATCTTTTCCAGGTCGAAATGTTAATATCCCACTTAGGAGCAGTGTTTCTTCTCATCTCTGGTTGCTTCTCTTGTTTGTTCCTTAAACCTTCTCTCTTTCTCTCACAAACCACTTCAATAACTGGTGTTAATGGCAAAATAATCACCACTTGTGTTAGCTTCCTGATTCGCAGCAGAGCTGGTTTGTAGTCTAGCGTTTGAAGGCAGACGAATGGACAAATGCACAAAAGGCAAAGTGACAGCAGCAACAAAATAATAAAGTGTAGCTGATTAAAATCCACTTCAGTGTGGTACTATAACTGTAGCTAGTGGGGAGAGTGCCTTTGAGGGAGAGCTAGAGTGAGGATGAAGTTAGGTGGATGATCCTTTGCTTCTTGAACCTGGGTGAAAGAAATCGTAAACTCACCATGTCACTGTGTGCTGGTTTGAGGCTAACTGGAATATTTTAATGAAAAAAAATAGATTATAGGCTGTGAAGAGAAAACAGTGGTGATGTCTACTTCCCTCATAGGCTTGCTGAGATGTGTAAAATCAAGGACACAAACATAGGTAAGACGGAGAGTCTCTCTCTCTGTTGGAGTTGGTGTGTCTTCTGGACTTTTGCTAATCATTCTGCTTCTGATCCCCCTTACCAATCCTCCAAACTCACCTTGCACATAAGGCAGACCCTGGGATAAGGTAGAGGGGTGGAAAGAAGGTGGAAAGGTGATTTGGAGCCCCTCCTGGGTACTCTTGATTTCTGGGAGGGGTTTTGTGTTTCTGTATTACTTTTAGCTTGTATATTTCTGTAAATATTTGTGTATATTGTGTATATATCTGCTTGAAAATTGTGCTAAGCTGTAAATAGAGCTTCGTTCCTTAACTTCCAGCTGGCTGATTCTAGTCTGGGTGATTTTCATTGTGTGTGGGGGTGGGTAACTCCCAAACCATCACGCTGACATACTGTTGGGAAAGAGAGTGATGGATGATCCTGACTACACTGGTGGTGGGAATACATTGACTCAGTTTCAGTACCTCTTACTGAGCAATGGTCCTGCTAAGATGTCTACTTTCTCCTTTTGGTTTACATCCACCATTCTTACTGTCTGCTGTTGCTCAGCTGACCTGCAGATCCCAAACAGCATGAATTTCTCTTGAGTTTCCTGTTGCCACTTGTGTTGGCATGCAGTGTGTTTGACAGGGGAAGTATTGGCAGGACACCAAAGAACAGGAGCTGTCTTGTAGGCCAGCAGATTTAATGGAGGTAAGACGCTGTGCCTAATGCAGCAGGGCATTGTATCCAAGACTAAATACGTGATTTACAGAATCCCAGCATGCTGGGTGTTGGAACAGATATCTTGGGATCATCCAGTTCAACATCCCTGCTAAAGCAGGGGCACCCAGAGCAGGTTGCCCAGGATCACAGTGTCAAGGTGGGTTTGGAATCTGTCCTGAGAAGGAGACTCCACAACCTCTCTGGGTAGCCTGCTCCAAGACTCCAGCACCCTCACAGCAAGGAAGTTTTTCCTTCTGTTCAGATGGAACCTCCTGAGTTCCAGTATGTGCCCCTTGTTCTGTTCTTGGACACTACTGAAAAGAGTGGCTCCATTCTCTTGCCCCCCCACCCTTTGATCGGTGTTGAGAAGATCCCCTCTCAGGCTGCTCTTCTCCAGGCTAAACAGCACTCAGTATCTCAGCCTTTCCTCCTCACAGAGATGCTCCAGGCCCCTCAGCATCTTCATAGCTTCAGCTGGACTCTCCCCAGTACTTCCCTATCTCTCTTGAACTGGGGAGCCCAGAATTGGACCTAGTACTTCACAAGATATGGAGTTGATCAAATAAAAGCTCAGTGACATTGCAGAGTATTTCCCTCGTTCATAAAAAGCAGTAAATGTTCTACTGGGTTGCAAGATAGGGCTGTCTTGAATTTCTTTTTACAGTGTTTTTTTAATCTTCCTCTCAGATGAGTGCAAAGAACTACTGTTAGGTCAGTTGTGGGATGTTTGTTGTTTTTTTTAATTTCAGTCTCTAAGAACTGAAGGTTATTATCCATTAAGGGACTCACTGTTAATTGAAATACTAAATTTTGAGCCCTGTGTGAGTGCACTTGCTCTATGTGTGTTGTTACTCAGTGACTTTGGTGTATGAATGCCTGCTAGTGGTAAAATTCAGTTTCATATTTATACTCTTAATGATTCGTTTTGGTCTGTTTTAAGCCAATGGAAAAATGAATTTACTTTTAGAGTGGGTCACTTTTTTTTAAGATTGCACATTTTTCCCCCAAAGTCTTCAAGTAACATTTTAACTCATTTCCTGCCTCCTAATAATATGTGCAGAAAATTAGAATATTGTATTTTTTTAATCAGAATGTGACTTATAGAGTACATTAGCCATCTCTTATGTTCTGCATCAGGTTCTCTCCTTAGCTGAGGGCAGCATATAATGACAGATGCCATTAGCCACCAGCTCTTCAAGCAGAAAGGTTTTGTAGTGTCCAGCCAGATAAAATGCCTATGTTTTTTAAGATCACAGAATGGTTTGAATTATAAGGGATTTTTAAAGGTCATCTGGTCTGCCTCTGCTGCAGACAGCAGAGATATCTGTAACTAGATCAGGTAGGTCAGCCTCTGCCCCAAACTTTGCCTGGGATATTTCCAGGGTTGGGGCATCTACCCCATTCTGGGCAACCTGGGTCAATGTTTCTGTGTACTCAGTTTCTTCCTTCTCTCCAGCCTGAACATCCCTCTTTAAGTTTAAACCCATCACCCCTTATCCTGTCACAACAGAACCTGCAGCTTGTGACTACACACCACCATTCAATGTCCCCTCAGTTTTAATTACCACTAGACCTGGTTGAGGTTTGTTTTCAGTTTATGTGAAAAAAGTAGCTGTAGGATTTGGGGATACAGAGTTGTGGGCTTGTGCTGGGTGTGTGGTTGCTCACAGGTGAGTGTCTGGTGTGTGGTTAGAGCTCTGCTGTTTCTTTTGTTTCAGAGCTTTTCTTTTTGCAATGAATGCTTTGTTAAGCCAAGCAGAATGAATTTTTATTCATTTGATGTGAACACAAGCGAAAAACCAAAAGACAAATGCAACCATTAAAGAAAATACCTGTAATTAAATTTCTCCTTATGTGAATTCTGGTTTAAGTGAAAGGAAAGCACTGGTTCTTTGTGTGTGAATACACAGGAATTTTTTCATCACAGAAACTGCTGCATATCACTTGGTAGCCATAAGGAATGGTGTATGCCTGGGTGTTGAAGTCAGCAGTGGATGGCCATCTGCTGCGCACCACTTGGATGGGGGTTTGTGGCTGCAGACGCCCATCTGCAGCTCCCACCCGTTTCTGCTGCTCACCCATTACCATGAGGCTGTGCAGTCTCCTGGCAGTAGGAGATTGCTGACATACCCTTCTCAACCTTAAGGTTCCATACTTACACTAGCTGCTACCACAGGAGAAGTCATCTACTCTGTGCAAATGTGGGAGACCACTAATAAAATCATAGAATCCTGGAACTACTTGGGTTGGAAGGGGCCTTAAAGATCATCTAGTTCCAAGTCAGGGATGCCTTCTGCTAGACCAGGTTGCTCAAGGCCTCATTCAGCCTGGCCTTGAACACTTCCAGGGACAGGACATCCACAACCCTGGACAACCTGTTTCTGTGTTTCACAGAAGGTTCACAATGTTTCATAGTGAGGATTTAAGGTGTTTCACAGTGAGGGTTCTCCACCCTCACTGTAAAGAATTTCTTCCTAAAATCCAATCTAAATCTGCCCTTCTTAAGCTCCCATCCATTCCTTCTCACTCTATCATGACAAGCTCTTGTAAAGAGTTCTCTCCCAGCTTTCCTGTATGCTTTTAGGTACTGCAAGATTGCTATAAGGTCTCCTCAGAGCCTTCTGTTCTCCAGGCTGAACAGCCGCAACTTTCTGTCCCACTGGGGAGGTGCTCCAGCCCTCTGATCATCTTTGTTGCCTCCTCTGGACCTACTCCAGAACTTATTTTGCTGGGGGGCCCAGAACTGGACACAGTGCTCCAGGTGGGGTCTCAACAGAGAAGAATGGAGGGGCAGAATCACCTCCCTTGTCCTCTTTGTCACACTTTTTTGATGCACCTCAGCCCTCTGAGCTGCAGGCAACCATTACTGGCTTCTGGTGAGTTTTTCATAAATGCACAGGTATTTGAAAAGTCACTCGAGTCAAAGGCACAAGTGTCTGTGGCAAAAGGCTAAGTGATAACTGAAGGTGTATTTGTAACATTCATAATAATAATGCTAGCATTCACTGTAGCTTTAAATAAGTAGAGTACATATGAAGATTCAGTAGGGCAATATGCAGAGCAGACCAGCTGCCCTAAGGAGTTCTCAGTATCCCCTGATGTCCTGAGATTAGTGCTGGTGACAGACACCCTACCTGTGATTCCGGGCTTGGTATTCTTCGTACGTTCTGAGTTAGTGATTTAGAGTCATAGAATGGTTTGGGTTACAAAAGACCTTTAAAACTCATCAAGTCCTTTCTCTGCAGTCAGCAGGGACGTCTGCAGCTACATTAGGTTGCTCACAGCTCAGAATAACCTGACCTGGAGCATTTCCAGGGATGTGGCATCTATCACCTCTCTCAACAACCTGGGCCAGTGTCTCAATCTAAAAAATGTTTGCATTCTATCTAGTCTTAATTTTCCCTTTTTTAGTTTAAACCCATCACACCTTGTCCTGTCATGACAGGCCCTGCTCAAAAAGTCTGTCCACAGCTTTCTGATTGGCCCCTTTAAGTCCTGAAAAGCCACCAGAAGGCCTTTCTGGACCCTTCTTTTCTCTGGGCTGAAAAACCCCAATTCTCTCAGCCTGTCCTCACAGCAGAGGGGTTCTGGTCCTCCCATCGCTGTTGTGTCTCTCTAGACTTAGATGCAGATTGAATTGGAGCACAGTAATGACTCTGGTGCCTGCACTTAAGAAAGCATGGAGAGGTCTGCAAAGATTGTTGGAGAGGTAAGTGGGCATAGCACCCGTAGACCGTGGCAGCAGTAAGTGCTGAGCTTAGCTTTGGTTTCCACTGGCTTTAAACATCAAAGACTTATCCTTAACTTCCACTTTCTTCCTGTTTTAAACCTGTTTATTGGCTGTGAGCCAACAGATGTTAGTGCTGAACCCTTCAGAAGTGAAAGCCAATCTCATCGTTCAGGTGCTTTGGGGTGATCTTCAGTAGAGTGCAGCAGCAAATCTGCTTGAGCATCTCCTGTGGTCTGGAGCTTGGAAAACGTATTTTCAGTGTTAGCAGTTGCCCTGCTCTTGCTGGCACTTCTTCCTCTGTAAGCTTTGTGAGTGAGCAGTCTTGAAGCAGAAGCTAAGTGGAAGCTGAAATGAATATTTAAGCACTTCTAGATTTATTTCACTGACAAATAGAATCACTGCTTGATTTCTGCAGGAGGAGCATTTACCAGAGCCTTGCCAAATATTCAAAAAAGGAGCTGGAGAATGTTAAATACAAACCCAACAGCATTTCAGAAGAGTTTATTCTGTTGTTTCACTAGTGACTCATCTGCAGAATGATCCATTGGCTTCGCTATGTGTATGTGTGTGGGGGAAGAAAACACTGACAGAGGTCTCAGAGCCACCTATGAGATGCAATGTCCTGTTCGATTAGCAGTTGAAACATCTGAGTACCTTGAGCCCTTAGGCGGTTTTGTGAATTGTGCTGGCAAAAGATGTCTGCAGTCAAATCTTGTTCATTTTTTGTTGAACATGCTACATTCTTAAGGGCGTGGGATGAAAAAGAGTAGGTATGTATGGATAGAGGGAGACGTGGTAGGTGTGACTTTCTTTTTCTAGATGGACAGAGTGGTTGTTTTTGGAACCTGGAGAGCTGTTGGGACATCACTTTTTCCTTTCTGCGCATTGCATCTTTGGCTAACCGACCTGAAAACTACAGCTCAGCATTTCATGTGTTTATCAAATGCTCTGCTTCCAGAAGTGAGCATTCAAAAAGCCGAGGGCCCCATCTCACTTTTCCTCCTGCCCCTACTCATCATCCTCTGAAGGCAGTAATGAGTACGAAAACAGGAAAGGGGAATGATAAAGTGTGGGAATAAAGCAAGCGCTGAGTTAGCAGTGCCAAAAGGAAATGGCTTTCTGACGGCAGCCTTGCTTCTGGTGGAAAACAAACCAGAGGTGAACTGGTTTAAAATACTCCTGAGAATGGAGTCCTCGCTCTTGTCATGGTTTTATGTGTCCTCTTTTTAACAACTTTTTAATGCACTCAAATAGAAAGAACGTCCTTTGTATTCACTGGGTACTGCCACTACTGCTTTAGAATCAGAATTGTTTTCAGTGGAAAAAAACGTTAAGATCATCAAGTTCAAACATTCTCTGACTCTCCCAAGGCTGGTGCTAACCCTGTCTCTCAGCACCACATCTCTGCATTTTCTAAACACCTCCAGAGATGGGGATTCAACCACGTCCCGAGGAGCCTGTTCCAGTGTTTGAGAACCCTTTCAGTGAAGATGTTGCTTTTAACATCCAACATAAACTTCCCTTGGTGCAACTTGAGGCCGTTTCCTCTTGTTCTGTCACTTCTTAATAGGGAAAAGAGGCTGGCCCTCATCTGCCTTTAACCTCCTTTCAGGGAGTTATAGAGATGCCAGAAGGTCTCCCCTCAAGCTTTTTTTGAGGCTGAACAACCTCAGTTCTTCAGCTGCTCCTCACAAGACTTGCATTCTAGACTCTTCACCAGCTTTATTGCTCTTTTTTGGACCTGCTTCAGAACATTGGTGTTTTTCTTGTAGTGAGTTTTAGCAGACACTCACAAAGTATATATGGACTAAATTATCTAAAGGATGTGTTAGTTTATCATCTGCATGCAGGGGAAAGGGATGGTGGTGACTGAGGCATCTTGGACTGGCTCCTATATTTTGCTTTTCTACATGAGAGAGCTGCTGTTTTCCCTTTCAACTCTTTGTTCTCCCTTGTATCATTTCCCAGATATTGTGCAAATTGTTGGAGTGATGTTTTTTATCTCTGTGTAATATTTCACCATGGAATTGCTAGAAAAATAGAACTGTAATGTATGGCAAAGTGTAACATGGGATGTGAAAACCTGTTACCACTTTACTGCCTTTCCAGAGCCATAGAGCCTGTCCCAAGGGATTGGGGGGCAGTGCCTTGATTTCTCAGCTGTTGCATGTGCACCTTCCATGGAGGTGTTGGGTGGTCATCGTGGTTGCACTCGACTCTTCTATATGTCCTTGATGTTTCCCTCTTCAGAAGCAGCCTGTTACTGAGAATGAGCAGTGGTCTTTGCCTCTCAGTGTGTTCAAATGAGTCAACCCATAAACCAAGAGCCACCATGGTTAATGAGTCTACTGTGAAGGTCTGGGGAGGAGGAGAATGTCTTGTGAATGCCGAGGACAATGTCAGTCTTGGCCAGGGGATCTGAGGAAGCTGAAACAGGGCCACCACAGAATTTTTCTGTTGTTTTATGGTTTCACATTTCAACTGGAAACAAACCCTGGAGCGTAAAACTCCAAAATCTTTGGCAAAGGTTGTCTAAGTGAGAAGAAACTGTACTATGGCAGTCCCTTCCTGAAGAGAAATGTCATCTGGACCTCATCTGAGGTCCTGCTCCAGGCTCTATCACTGTAAATGGGACAGTTTGATGTGTTTTTCTCCAAGCAAGGAAGAGCTGAATCATGAGATACAGACTCATCTGTGTGTCTCAGCCGTTAGAACTTGTGACAGAAAAGCAAACAGTGAAATCCCGGGGTAGTATGTGACAAAAAGGGGTATTTATTTAGCCAGAAGACTTTGAAGTAAAACCACTCCACATATGTCCCTTCTACCTTTTGATGTTGGTCTGCCCCCATGCAGAAGGACCATTCTTAAAGATCTGCACAGCGACACAGACAGGGCTTATTTTAGAAGCCTCATGGTAGCATTTAGGGTGAAATGTCATATTCAGTTAGTCTGACATGTATCAAAATAATATAATGAGGTCCTAAATAAGAAGCATTTTCTAACAGGAAGAAATGAACCCTTGGGAATGGTTGGTAAATGTATGGGGAGGTACAAAATTATTTGTTAGGAACCTTTGGGTTTGCAAA
Organism: Eubucco bourcierii; assembly: GCA_013396675.1. NCBI lineage: Eukaryota > Metazoa > Chordata > Aves > Piciformes > Ramphastidae > Eubucco > Eubucco bourcierii. Next base: position 348,922 of record VWZE01002139.1, on the reverse strand, counting down.
AAGATGTTCTGTTTTTAGCAAGAGAAAGCTCTATTTGCATGAAGAGCAACATGATTTAATGGCTACCAACTGATTACAAGGGAGCTTTCTTTACAATAAACTAACTACCAGTAAAAATGGAGAAGATTTGAGTTGCTTCATGGAGAATTTTCATTGACTGAATTTAAATAAGAGTACCCTACTTTGTGCAGAAACTGTCAGTTAACAAGTTGTGCTCTCTCTTTATCAGCTGTGGAGATAATTAAGTAGGTGGAGGTAGATTCAGTGCTGTCCTGTCCAGCTCTGTAAGTCCATCTCTTGGCCAGGAGACTGAGACAGGGTGCCTTGTCTTCTCAGATAGAGGATGTGAGTAAAGTCTCCAAAGACAGTTCTCTTCACACAACAGTCAACAGAAGATGTGCATTGGACAATCCCAATCACAAATACAGGCTGGGCTAGGAGTAGCTCAGGACCTATGTTGAGGAGAAGAACTTGGGGGTATCAGTTGATGAAAAACTCACCATGACCCAGCAATGGTTGCTAGCAGCCCAGAAGGCAGCTATGTGCAAAGCAGTGAGAGCAGCAGCACAGGGAGGGGATTATGCCCCCCTGCTCTGATGAGACCCCACTTGGAATGCTGTGTGCAGTTCTGGTGCCCCTAGTACAAGAAGGACATGGAGCTGCTGAAGCAGGTCCAGAGGAGGCTGTGAGGATGATCAGGGGATTTCCAACTCTTGGATCAGAGGGTCACAATCACCTCCCTTGGAAAAAAAAAATTGTAAGAAAGAGATACATCCTCTCAAATTTAATTCCTCTCAGGTGTGAAAGTAAATCACTGTTTTTCTTTTCACTTGACTGAAAACCATCAGATGTAACTCACCTGCCTCACAACAAGGTGCTCTTTGTGCTTGCACATCTGTCATATTCCAGCTGCGGAAGGAAGTCAGAAATGCACTAAGTGCTTCTCTGAGCAACCTGCACTCTAGGCTGATTCACTATGAAAATTTTCTTTCTTCCTCCCTCTCTCTTTCCTTTCTTTCCTAGAGAAAACTTGGACAATGAAGGTGTTATCAGGCCCATCTGGAAATGCTGGAATTCAGGAGGAACCTTCAGAAGGTTCCCTGGTGGAAAGATACCAGCATGACAGTGAGTTTTTAACAATGGGAAACAGCAAATCCAAATCCTACTATGAGAGGTTAATATTTAAAGCAGATTAATACTTTGAATCTCCTTGTCACATCAACTGACTTTCTTTTCCACCAAAGCAATTCAAACACACATGCTTCAACCACAACCACCTTGAAGGCTCAGAGTTACACATCTGCTAAGAGGTTATGGTGAAAGATGACCAAAACCACCAGCAAAGGCTTTTGGACCAGCAGCAAAACCAGTCAGCTTGCTTCAAGTACTTTCACAGACTCTGTTGCCCTGTTAGGCCAAAAGCATCACTCTCTGCTTATTTTATTAGCAGTAAGTTTGTTTATCTTCAGAATATCTGATGTTGCCATTATTCAACATCAGATGCCGTTCTCCAGCTCTGGCCTCCTCCCCTCCTTCAGGCTCCCAATAAAATTAGACCTCGAATTAAGCTTCCAGGAAAATAACTGGACTTGGCAGGTATTTTTCAACACTAATTTGGAAGCCCAGAAGCCAAAGCAAAACAGAGAGAAAATCAAATCAAGCATTACTCAACTCTTCTCAGAAACAACTTGTTCTGTAGATAAAGGATTTTCACTGCTGGATGGTTTTGTTCTACCACTATTCCATGTATTCTGTGAACGTCACAAAAGCATTGGCTGGACAGCTGACTAAATTTTCTGAAGGTAAAATAGGGAAAAAAAGTATCTTAAAATGTTCAAAGAACAACAAAAAAGATATTGTGACAGAGACAAAAAAGACCTGCTCAAAAACAATAGATTATTTTTTAGAAGAAGATATTGAAGGAAAAGAAAGTAAAATCAATGACCTAAATCCTTTTCGTAGATTCATAGAACGTTTTGGGTTGGAAAGGACCTTAAAGATCATCTAGTTCCAACTCACCTGCTGTGTACACCTTCCACTAGACCAGATTGCTCAAGGCCTCGTGCAGCCTGGCCTGGAACACCTCCACGACCTCCCTGGGCAACCTGTTCCAGTGTCACAGCACCCACATTGTAAAGAATTTCTTCTCAAAATCCCGTCTAAATCTGCCCTTCTCCAGATTCAATCCATTCCCTTTCATCTTAGCACTACAAGCCCTTGTAAAAATTTTCTCCCCTGCTTTTCTGTAGTTGCTCTCAGTTCTCCCCAGAGCTTTCTTTTCTTCAGGCTGAACAACCCCAGTTCTCTCAGTCTGATTCCATAGGGGAGGTGCTATAGCCACAGCTTCCAACAGGGGTTAGATATGACCTCTGAAAATTATGGAATCAAATCCTCCTGCCAAGACAGGTTGACCTAAAAAAGGTCACACAGGAACATATCCAGGTAGGTTTTGAATGTCCAAAGATGGAGGCTCCTCTGCCTCCCTGGGAAGCTGGTTCCAAGGCTTAAAGAAGTTTCTTCCTCATGTTTAGGTGGAACTTACGTGTAAGTTTGTGCCTGCTACCCTGTGTCCTGTCATTGGGTACCGCTGAAACAAGTCTGGTCTCATCCTCCTGATGAATGGCTCTTTAAGTACTGGTCATCATTGATGAGATCCCCCCCTCCAGTCTTCTCTTTTCCAGATTAAAAGACCAAATTCTCTCAGTTCTCCTTCGCCTTTGGGGATAAAAGCCAAACCCATATTTTTTCTCAGTTAACCGATTAAGAATAAACTTAAAAGGTGTTTCTAAAGCACAGGCTTTACCTGATCTGTCTGGTTAGGCAACTGAGTAGAAACTTTGGGGAAGGAGCCAGGAGGATATCACTGTCTTTCTTTTAAACTTTAGGTAGAGTCTTAAAATGAGAGGTTGCTACAGGTCCCCTCCAGCATTTTTCATATGGTTTGATATTTACTGAAAGCCTGTCTAGACTCTTACCACTTGTTTACTACATACAGTGCCACAGAATCACAAAATGCTAGGGATTTAAGTGACCTCTAGACATTGAGTCCAACCCCATGCCCAAGCAGGATCACTTAGGGGCAGGTCACATAGGAGTGCATCCAGGACAGTTTGGTGATTCTCAGGAGAAGGACACTCCACAACCTGTCTGGGCAACCTGCTCCACTACTCCGGCACCCTCACAGTAAAAAGGTTTGTCCTCATCTTGAAGTGGAATTTCCTGTGTTCCAGCTTGTACCTTTTGTTCCTTTTCATGTCACTGCGCCTTCATCTTGACACCAACCCCTCAGATTTTTATAGACAATAGTAGGATCCCCTCTAAGCCTTCTCTTGTCCAGCCTTCCCCAACTTGCACACTCTTCATAGGAGAAATGTTGATGTTCCTTCATTGTTCTCAGAGCTCTCCATTGTACTCTATTCAGTAGATCCCTGTCTGTTTTGAGTTGGGGAGTCCAAAACTGGACACAATATTCCAGGTGTGGTCTCACCACAGCAGAGTAGAGGGGGAGGAGATCCTCTCTAGATCTGCTGGACACACCAATCAATCCCAGGATGTGTCAATCACAGAGTGTCTTTCCTTGTCAGTTTGTGTAGGTAAGAATCATACTAATCTGTCTACATCTCCCTTTTCCCTACAAAGCTCCTTCTAAAAAGCCTTTACCCCCTTTTCCCCACAAAACTGCTTGTGCTAGGTGCCCGACAGTGTCTTAAGTGCGTATGTTCTGATGATGCCTCAGACTTTCTGCTCAGACCTCAGCTGACTGGATCCGCTTTTATAGAATTATCTTTCAAGCTGAAGCTGATTCACTGCGTTGGGGGGCTGAAGGCTGATCTATTTTAGTCTGGAACCTGCTGCAGTTATGTTATCTGCTTGCCCATAAGTAATACTAATACAGGAATTTGTGGTAATCCCACCATCTTCAGGGTGGTAACCCCTTCATCTTCTTGTACACCAGTCCTGATGCCTGAAACAAGGACTGGATGGTAGCAGCCGTGGTGTTTGTTTTGAGTTGTTGAGTTTTCTGATGGGTTCAACAGAAGTAAAATTAGTTTTAATGGGAAATGCAAATTGCTTTCTGTTTGACCTTGTGCTAGTGTTTGTTTATCTTCTGCTTTATACTTTGATGATAGGCTTTTTGGTGGAACCTGCTCTTGCTGAGTGTCCAGCACAGTGGGATTCTTTCCCATGCTACTCCTACGTACTACAGATATTTCAGTAACAATAAAATTGTGTGCAGCTCTCTCTCCTCTCCTACATAAGCTGCTTCAAATTCCTCTTTTTGGTTGTCTTATCTGAAACCCTGTGAATTGTGCCTAGAAATGGTTTTGAGCTTGTCAGAGCTCTCTTGCTGCCTGTTTGGTAACAAGCAGCACTATTTGCTTTCATACTGGTAAATCCTATATATTAAAGAGGAGCAGAAACCATTTTCTGTGTTCTGAGGACTTTGAGAAAACTTGGAACAACAGACAATTTTCCCCCTTTCTAAACACTGAAATATTTACTTCTTACCTTAATCTTGCAAAGATATTCTTCACAGAACAAGTGTTTAAGAAAGAGATGTATCCAAAATCTGTGGACAAGAGATTAGAAAGTCAGATCCCAGTTTGGAAGGTAGATATGTATTTATTCTCTGCATTCACACTTGTTTACACCAGATGCAGCATTTGGGGTTTTGTCTATCTGTTACCACTTCTGGAAGTACTTTGTATATTTAATTAGCAGTTTCTCATTTATATTATTCCCCAGCAAATTCTTGCTTCCTATTGTCAGTCTCTTTTGCTCTTCTGTCGTCTGAAACTCCTCCTTTTAAGCACAAGAATGAAGCAAACACTGGATATCCTGTTTCTGCAGACGTCTGTGAATGTAGCCTTGACTGCACATAGTTCTCAATTGCTTTCTTAATAATGGTGTGAATGTCAGTCCTTCTGGGACTGAGTACTGCAGAACCTAGTGTTATGTCCTGTACATCTGCAGAGAGGCTAGTGGAGGAGCTTGTTTAATTTCAGTTATCACTGACCTGCCTGGCAGTGCGTTGCCAGTTGCTGTCTGAAGTACTGGCATGAGATCTCCTGCTGCCAGTGCACCTGAATTACATAGGATGCTGCTTTTCATGAGGGACTGAAAGTAAAGGCTGAGAGTCAGAAACATGTATATATATGTATATATATATAAAGTTTTTATTTATCAGAAAGTATCCTCCTTTATTCTAAACAAAACACATGCACATGCATGGTGAAAAAATTACATGCTTTTTGGGACTGAATACTTATCAAAGCAGTGTCATTGACTTTATTGACCTTTTTTTCCCCTTTGACTTGAAATAACTTTTTTGTTGTTGTTGTTGTTGTTTTTTTTTCCTTCTGATTGAGTTCAAATTATACTCTGTGGAAACAACACTGCCTTTCTCTTTCTGACTCTTGGAAGAGCAGGTTTCCCAGTTGCTAAACATTTTTTCCCTGTCCGTTTCTGCTTTGCTCTGTCACAGCCCTGGATGCAGTTTCCTGATCCATTACTCATTGCTGCTACACTGTGAGTTTGACAGTCCCAGTTCCAGCTGTGCAGATAACTCATAGTGTAGCCGTTCTTGTTTATGTAAGGGACAGGACACTCAGAGCACAAATCCATGATCTCAACCAGGCTGGTATCAGGATTCCTAGGGCAGGCTGATAAATGTGTCATCATGACCTTGATGCATGTCTCTGCACCTTCATGTGGAGTCACTTACAGCTCATGAAACTGAACTCATTGATTTGAAAAACATGTATAAGGGGATGAGGAAGTGGTAAGGGATCCAAGAAGAGGTTTCCTTACCTCTCTCCAGAGGAGGCATCCTCACAGTCTCGAAAACGGTCTTGGCCAAACCTGCTTTATGTTTCTAGGGCAAAAGAGAGGAGAACCAGGATGCCCTTGTGGGTCCTGCCAGCGATGCACAAACCTCTCTCTACTGCAGATCATCCTTTTTAACAGGAGTACCCAGCCATTAAATGCTTTAAAATGAATAAAAAGCAGACTGCAGATTTAAAATTGGTGAGACTTTCTCATCATTTGGATTGTAATAATGCTGAATTAGAATAGGATCCATTTTTAATCATGCTTTTACAGCCTGTGGTCATTTTTCTTCTCTGAATGCCATGCTTGCAGACTATATATGAGTCCAATATTGACATTAATGATCTGAGTGGTGTCCTAAATATCTTCTTACACTGTTTTTGTACATGAAAATGCTTAACCTCCATTTCAGAGGTCTGATTTCTCTTTAGCAAGAAAGTAATTGAGCAGCATGGGAACATGCTCTTTCTAAACACTGATGGATGCCCTGTTGTAAAAGGAACTCAAGTGCATGTTAAACAACTGCAGGCAGATAGATTTCTTCATTTAACAGAGGAGCTCATTTGAATGTTTTCCCGAGGGGACTGCCACTTCAGTGAGCATGTCGTTTGCCTCCTAAGAATTCAAACACTTCTATCAAAAAGGAAGCCCTATAGAAGGGTCATGTTGCATGTGAATGTTGAAGAGTGTCTGTGAGTATTTGAAGGTTTTGGATATGGATTTGTTGTCGTAGCAAAGTTTTGGATGAGGCAGAAATCTCAGGTAATCCTTGAGCAGGTGAGTAAATATACAATAATGGGGGTTTACATAGTCTAGGCTATAGTTTATGCAGTCTAGACTATAACTTCCTCAAAGAAGGTTGGAGTGAGGTGGGGATGAGTCTCTTCTCACTTGCAACAAGCAACAAGACAAAAGGAAATGGCCTCAGGTTGTGCTGAGGGAGGTTCAGTTTGGATATTAGGAAAAAAATTATTCATGGAAAGGATTCTTATATTCTGGAACAGGCTGCCCAGGGAGGTGGTGGGAACACTGTCCCTGGAGGGACGTAAAAGATGCATAGATGTGTTGCTGAGTGACATGGTTTAGTGGTAGTGATTAAGAAGTAGTCGGGTTGTAGTTAAGAAGAAGTGGAGTTGTGAGCTCTAGATGAGTGGTTGGACGTGGTGTTCTCAAAGGTCTCTTCCAACCTTAACAGTTCTGTGATTCTTTGATAATTTTGATTTTACTTTAGAAGTTTGAGAAAAGTGAAGTTGATTCTCTATTTCTTACTGTTTCCTTTGCTGAATAAATATTTAAGAAGCTGTAAACTAGATTAATAGGCTGTTATCTGAATTGTAGAACCTGCCATGCTTCAAGGCTTACATTTTCAAGGGAATCTGAAGCTTGTACTTCTCTGAGCATTTGGGATAAGGGAAATACTCAACATCCAAATTATTTCTCTTTAAAAGTTGCAAAGTTAGTAGTACTTCCCTCTACTTTTGTTCATCAAACCCCATTAGTGCTGGCAGCAAACCCTTCCTGCTTGTGCCTAGAATCCAAATGCCACTGTCAGAGTTCCTCAGTGAGCTTATACCTCAGCTTTTGAGGTAGCTTTAGGAATTGGAGAAGACATTTAATTTGCAATTCCAATTTATCATTGTCTGTGCAGCACTTTTATTCTCTGGGCTACTTTCCTGCTACATGTTTACTTTTCACAACTTGAGTGCCTCTGGCTCCACAGTTGATGTTATGGCTCTTCTGTAGAGGAGGGGAGAGCTGGTTTTGTTTGGTTTTTGTTGGTTTGGTGTTTTCTTTGTTTGGTTTTGCTGTTGTTTTCTGAAAGACTACTTTTAAAAGGGCTGAAAAATTCTGGTATGCCTCATGTGTGGTTGCAGTTATATAAAGGGCTTGCTTCCAGGCAGGTGGTTGAATCCTTACCCCTTGAGATGTTTAAAAGACACAGTGATGTGCTGCTGAGGGACATGGTTTAGTACCAGAATCAGTAGAGTTAGAGAATGATTGGACTGGATGATTTTAAATGTCTTTCCCAAGCAAAACTATGCTCTGATTCTGTGACTTGTAATCTTTGCAGAGTCATGGTTTACTATATAAACCCTGAAATCATTGTTACTTCCAGTAGAATGCTTTCTTACTGCATTAAAAGGTTGCACCTCTATCCTGGTTTGAACTAGACCAGTGCTAATTCTGTTCAGAATTTGACTTCTCGGCTTAGTCTCTGCTCAGTGCTGGCACTGTCTGAAGTTCAAGGCAGGTTTGCACAGGCAGTGGCTGCTTCTAGCTGGGAGAAGCTGATGGGAGAGAATTCCTCCCAAGGGCTGGGCTGCACATCAAGGTCGCTGCTAAATAGTGTGTACTGTGTAGGGACGCAGAGCAAAAGGGCACACCTGCAGGGACGAGCCGACAGGACAAGTGGCATTAAACTGACCAACAAGGGATTCCATCCTGTGGGCATCATATTCAGTATAAAGCTTGAGGGATCACCAGGATTGCCTTCTTTCCTTTCTATTTGATGGCCGGCATCCAAGGATGTCTCTGTCCATTCTACCTTTGATCCTGAACCATGAGTTTCTGAAATTCCAGTATCCAGCTCTTGAATCTCGTTCCAATCTACCACTGAGGGACTGCCCTGGGACTTCTGCCACAGCAGCAGTGGTGATCAGTGGTGAATATTTACCGTCAGGGGAGCTGGGTTTGATATTGGTCTTGTGTATATTTGTCTATAATTAATTTTACTATTTTCATTAAAGTATTTTTCTTTTCCAATTCATAAATCTCTTTTCTTATTCCCTTTCTTCTCCTTTGGGACGGGAGAGGGGGTGCTAGGGAGCATTCGTCACTCCTTTAGTGGCTGGCCAAACCCTAACTCTTGACCCTTACATGGCAGTGGCTCATAAGTGATTCTGAAGTGCAGTGAATAAACTGCTATTGATGTGCCTGACCATAGAACCATGGAATGATTTAGGTTGGAAAGGGACCTCAAAGATCATCTTGTTCCAACCCCCTGCCATAGGCAGGGACACCTCCCACTAGAACAGGTCACTCAAGGCCTCCTGATAGGTAGCATTTTTTAAGACATGGTGTTAAAACGGATTTTACTTAGTCTGCTAGAATGCATTGAATTGTGTCTTACTGTCAGCATCACAGTAGCATTGATACCTTTAACTAATGCTCCCCAACCTTCCAGAATACTTCAGATTTTACAAGCTAAGCAGGACAAAGCCCAAAAAACTTCTACTACAGGTTTGGGTTTTTTTTCTCCTTTCTTGGCAGAATGCCAGCTTTTTCATAAGTTTTATCTGCGCTTATACAATGAAAAAAAAGCTACAAATTGTTCTTGATCTTTTTGTCCAAGCACTAATTATATAATCTGTATAAGAACATCAGACTTCAAATGCAGCATATTGCCGTTTTAAAGGATAGACCTAGTGTGCTGGTTTTTTACCATGCCATTTAAAGGAAGGCATAAGTGAAGGGGCCTAATGTGGATCCAGTTCTGTAAGAACATCTTTCCTGGGATAGCCAAATCCCTAAAGCTTTAAGCTTCTCTTTGATCCATGAGATTAGTCGAGATTTCCATTTTTGCATGGCAAGTTTTTGGACTCTTAAGGATGCACAGAGAAACCATGTTTTCATGGGAGGAGAGACACGTAGGAGTAATATTGCTCCCAATCGTACTTTGCATGTGTGATCCCTTCCACACTGGTTTGCACAAGCTGTTTTAAATGGGTTTCAGTACTTCTCTGGAACACAGAGAAGAGTTACTTCACAGAATCCCAGCATGGCAGAGGTTGGAAGTGACCTCTAGGGATCATCCTGTTCAGCCCCCTTACTAAAGCAGGGGCACCCATGGGAGCTTGCCCAGGATCACAATGTCCAGGCGGGTTTGGAATCTCTGCAGAGGAGAGACTCCATAGTCTCTCTGGGCAGCCTGCTCCAGGGCTTAAGCACCCTCACAGAAAAGAATGTACAAAAGTCCATTACTGGCTCATGGTGAACTTGTACGGTAGAATGCCCAGATCCATCTCCACAGAGTTGCTCTCCAGTGGGTCATCCTCCAACCTTTTGCTGTTTAATTACTCAAGAAGATAAAACACATCTCTTTGACGAGCCAGGCTGTCACCTGCAAACAGAGCTAAGTGTTGAAACAACTTTCTTAACACCAAGGATTTGTGATGCAGCTGTTTCTAGGGGTCAGTGCTTGTCAAACACAGTCGGGTGGCATTGCAAGGAAATGTGTCTCATGTCACAAGGTTGGCTTGGAGTCTGTCTGGTGGAGGCAGGGTTGTTCTTCATCTCTGGTCAAACATTTACAGTGTTTTTGCCTATCATAATGCAGTTCTTTGTGAGGGGAATCCTTAAGTCCTATTGGAATTATTCTGTTGCCCACATTGTTTTGGAAGAGGGTGATTTTTACAAGGTCCTCCATATGTAAGAGGAGGATGGATTTGTATCAGCCATTTACACAACTCAGATTGTTATTTATAGTGTAAATGTTATATCATCCTTGTGGCATCTCTTCTGGTGACAGTCATGAGCACTGTAAGAATCATACTGAACAGAGTCAGGGTTTGGCTATCCAGTGAGCTATGGCTTGCGAGAAACTTTCTTTCAAGCCAGAGCTATTTTAAATGTAAACCCAAATGCAAAAATAGCATCAGGCAAAAGAAGTGCTTAAATAAAAAAAGCAAGAACTGTCTCTAAGGATTATCAAAAACATCATTTGCTGTTCTCAACAGCTTCAGAAGAGGAGTGAATGTGGTCAGTTGGTGCAGAGCTGTGATCTCAATCTGACCTCTCCTCAGAAGACTGTGTGGGATATAAGCCAGGGTTTGGTTAGCATAGGAGGTCACTTTTTGAAGCTGATCTCATCCAATGATATGATTGATCTTCATCTTTATTGTACCTCCCCAATTCAGCATCCTGCGTTAGATATTCATTGATACTGTACCCAGGGAATTGAGGCAACATGAGGAGGAACTTCTTTGAGAGTGGTAGAGTGCTGGAACAGGCTGCCCAGAGAGATGATGGAGTCTTCATCTCTGGAGTTGTTGAAAACCCACCTGGATGCCCTCCTTTGCAGCCTGCTCTAGGTGAACCTGCTCTGGCAGGGGGGCTGGACTTGAAGATCTCCAGAGATCCCTTCCAACCCCTATCATTTTGTGCTTCTGTGAAGTTACTTGGAGATTTGTAATTGTTAAAACCCAACTTTGTAAATAATCTGCTTCCAATCTGAGCAGCTGCAGCTCCTGTCTGCAGGTAAGAATCATGGACATCTTTGGTGAACGTTTCTTTGCCTTTGAGAACAGCTGTTGTTGGTATAGACTAAAGTAAAGAAAATAAAGATTTAAGATATGTGTGCTCAGAGACAAATATTTTTAGATGCAGACAGAAATCGTGTGAGAAATTCCCATCAAAATCCTCATCTCCTTTTGTTATCTAGAGCAAGAAAACAACACTTTGCTCAGCAGATGAGAGCAAAACTTAAAACAGGGGTAAAACCAAGCAAGGAAAATCCTTTAATTGCTTTTTCAAAATGAATCTAAGTTGCACTATTCTACTGGTAAGTGTTAGTTTATTTTCTTCAGGGGATAGGATAGATAATAGTTATGAATGACACGAACAGATTTATTTTGTTTTATTTTATTTTGTTTTATTTTATTTTATTTTATTGTATCTTTTTCTATCCACTGTATTGTGAAGCTCTAACAGTAAAAGTTAGGTGAGGATTATAGTTGTAGCTGAAACTTTCTGCAGTGTTCTTTACCTTTACTCTGCATGAACACTTTGTGCTGTGAACTCATGGCTTTTTCTTAACCCATCAGAGCACAACTCAGCTGAGGCTACTGGCTGTTGCTTTGCATCCAGAAGAAATTACATAGATTTGCAGGCTTGGGTTGTTTCTGTTGAAAATAAAGTTCCTCAGGTTTACTGAAGATTTATCTCAAGTTGTGGTGTCTGCCATGAGTCAAGGAGTTTGCAAAGGTGCAAAGGTGATGGAGTCTTCCTCCCCTTCTTTCCTATTCTGTAAGGATTTCTTCACAATCTTCTCAGAAAGCTGCAGAGTAACAGAATACCCTACTTACTCTTATCTAGAAGTGCCACACAGTATTATTGTTTAGGGGAGAAGGTCTCAGTTGGATTAATATTAATCAAGGTCACTGAAGATTTAATTTAAAGGCAATAAAGTAGTGGAGTTTTATAATTATAGAAAGCATTGGCAACAATTTTGAAAATTATTTTGAACAACAGCCTTAGGATAAATAACAGAAAAATTATTTTCGAGCTTGTCTTACAACAACCCTGGAAACCAATTTTGATGTTTAAGAGGACAAGAGGTATTTTCTGTCCTCAAATCTAACTGGCAGATGTGCTGGGACAGAGTCTTGTTGAATCTGTTTGAGCTGGGAGAGCCTGACAGCATGAGATGAGGAGGTAAGGACAGGCATTTTTAATATTTAATAAATTTTAATAATCTTGTTTTTGAAATAACAAGATCTGTGTTTTTGTGCCTTCTAAATAACTTACTTGCCTTTGTAGGATATGTGTGTATGTATGTATATATCCATGTATTTATCAGATTGAGGGAGGGTATTCCTCCCCTCTGCTCCACTCTGCTGAGACCCATGGTCTAGTCTTGAGGTCTGTGGTAATGGATTGGACTTGATGATCTTTGAGTTCTCTTCCAACCCTGGTGATACTGTGATACTGTGACCCCACCTGCAGTGCTGGGGCCTGCTTTGGAGAGGCATGGACCTGGAAGCTGAGAGCTCTCTGCTTTGAGGTCAGGCTGAGAGAGTTGGGGTTCGCTCTGCAAAACAGAAGGCTCCAAGGAGACTTGGTTGCCTTTCAGTGCTTAAAAGGTCTGGTCAGAAAGCTGAGGACAGGCTTTTTAGCAGTGCCTGTTGTGTCTGGGCAAGAGATGGTGGTTTGAAGCTAAAAGAGGGAGAATTGAGTGAGATGGAAGGAAGAGATTTTTACATTGGTGGTGGTGAGATAGTGACCCAGGTTGCCCAGGGAGATGGTAGATGCCTCATCCCTGGAACCATTCCAGGTCAGATTGTTAGGGGCTGTGACCAACCTGATGTAGTTGTAGACGTCCCTGCTGACTGCAGGAGGATTGGACTATATGACCTTTAAAGGTGCATTGCAACCCAAACCAGCCTGTGGTTCTGTGTTATATACAGAAATACGTGCTCAGATGCCTTTGTAACACTTGGGAAGGATGTGGAGGAGAACACAAACACATACTCAGAGATGGCTGAAAATACACTGTGGAGACTGTGTTGTTGCAGCCTGCAGTGTGGAACGCAGTCGTATCTTGCACAGCTTCTGCTCACTTGCTCGTTCACAGATTTACTTAGTTTACGTTGGGGATGTGGAAGATAACATTTTTTACTTTCTGAAACATGCTGTGGAGATATTTAGGGAAACTGAGGATGGCCAGGCTTTTACCTCTAGCAACCAACTGAGGGGGAAAAAAAAATACAGTTTTCTCCAGAGCCTTTCTAGGTTAAAAGACCAGTCCAAAATACACTTTGAAAGCAGAGAATTCAATAAGCTCTGTGAGATAAGTGAAAAAGTATGGACTAGGGGTGTGGGACCAACAGAAAGTGATCTAAGGGAGAAGGGCATATTGCCTTCAGTCTAGGGAAATTGGATATAAATGTGTTGGAGTCAGAACTGTTCTTCAGTCCTCTTTGCTGTGTTTTTTTATTTGAGCCTCCTTGTACAAAATACGATGCCTGTTTACAGGGAAAATCATCTATCGATAGGGCAGCTTGTGGAATGGGAAGCTTAGCGTTGAGCTGAAGACTTAATGAAGGGATGTTAGCAAGGAGCTGTCTAGTAGCATAAGCTGACTGCATAATAGTCAATGAATACAGATTCTTCCCTCTTCTGGAATGCATCTCAATATGCGTATGGCATCTGTCATGTTCAGCATGAAAAGTTAATCTTGGTAAGTGAGATAGAGCAGCCCAGAAGCCAACTGTATCCAGAGTTGCATCATCAACATCATGGCCAGCAGGTCAAGGAAGGGAATTCTGCCCCTCTGCTCCACTCTGCTGAGACCCCCACCTACAGTGCTGGAGTCTTCAACACAGCAGAGACTTGAACCTTTTGGGCTGGAGCCAAAGAAAGCCACAATGATGATGGGAGGGCTGGAAGCCCTCTGCTATGAGGTCAGGCTGAGAGAGTTGAGGTTGTTCAGCCTGGAGAAGAGAAAGCTCCAGGGAGACCTTTCTGTGGCCTTCCAGTGCTAAAAGGGGCCCATCAGAAATCTAGGGATAGGCCTGTTGTGACAGGACAAGGGGTGATGGTTTTAAACTAAAAGAGGGAGATTTAAGTGAGACAGAGGAAAGAATTTTTTAATGTTGAAAGTCATAAGACACTGTCCCAGGTTGCCCAGAAAGGTGGTAGAAACCTCATCCCTGGAACCGTTCCAGACCAGGTTATCTAGGGCTGTGAGCAACCTGCTCTAGTTGCAGGTGTCCCTGCTGACCGCAGGACAGTTGTACTAGATGACCTTTCAAGGTGCTTTCCAACCCGAACCTGTCTGTTGTTCTGTACCCTGCTGTATGGAAGCTGTGGAACAGGAGCTGCAGCTCAGGAATCTGCTAACTGTGCACAGCAACAAGGCACTCGTGGGTTTTTCATCAGAGATTATGTAAGAGACAGGCATAATATGCAAGAGCTTCTTGCATGTCATTATGCCACATCATGACAACTCTTCCAAGTGTTTTCTACTGAGTAAAACTTGTTATGAAGTGATGCTGTGCCTTCAAGAGGAGTTTGTACCAGTTGTGAAAGAACTACAGAATCACAGTCTATCGAGGTGAAACCTTCTGAAAGTAAGACCAGTTGACTGTCCCTGTGTGTAAACAAAGTGTGTGTGAGGGTGGTTGTGAGATACCATCCTGCTCACCCAAAAAAAAAAAAAAAAAGTATCTTTTTATATCTCATCTTGCTATACAAATCTCTATAAATTAATATTTCTGTTGTTTTGATTTAGTGATTTTATTTTTTTTTCTTGGTTTGCAGTGCAGAATTTTGTGTGGTAAATAATGAAATGAAGGCAAGAAATGAAGTATTTCTGATGCTGCCAAACCTTGATGTGTTGTTTTCTGTCACATTGTCAATAGTGCTTTCTGAGTCCCAACAAGTCATTGTCATTGAGCTGTCTACAGTAAAGCCCAGGTCACAGTTGTATATTATTCCTAATCTGTTACCTTCTGCTTGTCAAGGTAAGTTTATTCTGCTTTCAGGCAGATTAGTTGAGTGGCTTTTCTCTGGCCCTTTGGGATTTTCCTTTTTGTTTTCCTAGTGTTGGTTAATTTGCATAGTTTAATGCCACCCGTTGTGGATAGCTCATCCCTGGCCACTCTTTTCTGGACATGTGGTTTTAGCCCATCTCTGTGTTTATGAAGAATGCTTATGTGGGAGTTGGGGTGGGGGGTTTCAGTACCAAAGTTCATTGCAGTGTGACTGGAAGGGAATTAATGAGGACTAATTGAAAGCAGAGGGGCTGTAGGTCTGCGCAGTGCTCATGAGTTAGGCTCTTGCTCTGGAGCATTGCTGTAGGAGTTCTGTGCTGACATTCAGTAGAGCCTTTTGAGGATAAATTTGCCCTTGTGAAGGTCTCCCTCTTCTCTCCCTTCGTCTTTTCCCTGTGACAGACTGGGTGACTTCCTAAGGTTTCTTCCAAGCCCCATGTCAGAGTTCTACCATAAAGTCCCTCTAAGATGCTGTTGGTGGCTTTTGAAGATTCAAGTAACAGTGACATTTTCTTTGCCCAAAGAAACCAAGCACAATACTTGAGAGAGACAAGGAACTACTTGAGACAGTTCAATGGAGGCTGTGACAATGCTGAGGGACCTGAAGCATCTCTCTGATGAGGAAAGGCTGTGAGACCAGGGTCTGTTTACCCTGGATACAATTGAGAGGGGATCTTATTAGTGCTTATGAATATCTAAATGCCAGGGACAAGAGGATGAGGCCAGACTTTTTCAGTAGTGCCCAGTGACAGGGTAAGGGGCAGTGGGCACACACCGGAACCCCGGAGGAAAAACTTTTGGTGTGAGGGTGCTGGAACCCTGGAGCAAATTGCCCAGAGAGGTTGTGAAGTCTTCTCTGGAGAGATTCCAAACCTACCTGGACATTGTGATTCTGGGTAGCCTGCTGTGGGTGACCCTGCTTTAGCAGGGGCTTGGACTGGATGATCTCCAGAAGTCACTTCCAACCCCTACCATACCGGGATACTGTGACTTCTGTGACTGAAGCCAGGTTAATTTTTTTAATGACTTCTCTAGTTGTTTTCAGACACTGTAATTAATTCTGATGTCAAACAACTTGTAAGTTTGATGGATCCTTAATTTTCAAGATAACTTCAAAGCATTTCCCACTCCTCCCTCTAGCTGACTTGGATGGAAAATGCAGTATCTTTCCCTGCTAAATTTTGAGTAAAACAAACATTTAATGTTTTTCCAAACTGAGGAGTAGGAGGATGTCATGGGCATGCTTCACACCTCAGACACCACCTGTAATATTCCTGTTAGCTACCAGCTGCACAGCGGGTGAGAAGCAGTCAGGGAGGTGAATTTGTTTGATGCCTTCACTTCGGTATGCTAAAGCAAACAGGATTTGTTCCTGCTGAAGGTGAGGTTCTTGCCTGCAATCTGCTGGCCTGCTTTGGAGCCCCTTGTTTTGATTCCCAGGCGTACCATCCCATGTCATTGGTATTCTGCAAGGGTGTGTGGTCGCTCGCAGGAGTGAAATCCTTGGGGCTCAGGGGGAGATGGACAGCTTGGTCTGGCTTTTCACTCATAAACCACTGAAGAAAGCAGACTGCTGCAGTGAAAATACAGAAGTGCTGGAGTTCATAATGTAAAAATCAGATTACCTGCTCCTTTCCTCCTGAAAAAGGCTGATGAGCTCTGAAATACCAGACCTGGTTCTTGTACATAAATAAGAGATCTGTTAATGTCCTCCTCTGAATCTCTGCTTTGGCTTGTATAAAATAAAACATTACATATTTTTTTTCCCCTTAATAAGGCACTTAAGCAACATGAAATGAAGATTAATGTTCCATTACTCTTTTATCAGTTGTATTACAGGCTGAAATGCACTGGTCACATGCAGATTGATCTTCTGTGTCAAATAATAGCAAAAATCAATACTTCTGTTTTTTTTTTTAAACCATTATATCTACAGAAAGGCTTGTTTGCAGTGGGTTGCCCAGAGTGAAGTTATGAAGCCATAGATAAGCCCAGTTTTAAATCCCAGATTGTGTGAGCATCTGCCTTATTCCTGCTATCACATTTTAGCTTAACATTATCATTGGTCCTTTGAATTCAGAGACCTGTATAAAATCCTTTTCTTGTCTGAAAAGAGGAGAAACCAAGCTGATAGGGCTGTGGCTTCCGTTCCAGCTGGGACCATCTGTCTATGCTGGCTGGCAGAAGCCAGAGGAATTGATGCTCCTGCTTTTGTATCTTGGCTGCATCTGAAGTTTGATCTTTGGTGCTTGCTCAGAAACTCTTTGTGGGATATTTTTGGGAATCGTTGGCTTTTGGAATAATGAAATCCAAGTGACTGCTTTGTGTATCTTCAGTATATAGCCCGAAGGTGTTCAAGGCATCTTTCCCCAGTTTTTGGTTTTTTTGCTGGTTTACTTCTTCATGGAGTGGCTGTTGATAGCTGTGTTGTAGCTGGCACAGGGTGACTTAGCTCTTCAGAGATCCAAAAGTTGCTATTCATGTTTGGTGAGGACCTTGTAGAAAATAAAGTTTCTATGTTTAATTCCTTCACCCTTATACTTTGAGTTTCTTTCACCTAAGAGAGTCGCTAAGTAACTTCTTCCCTCATTCGCTATTACCATGGCATTTCTCTCCTTCCTCAGTATTCTGGGGTACTTGAGAGGGTTTCTTCCATTTGAGCACACAGTTCACAAATTCCCCACTGTGAGGTGGTGGGATGAAATTGGTAACACAAAGTTTGTTTCACCTATTTCCTTATGAAAATTGCTACTTGCTGTTTGGTTTCCTCATTCTGGTTGGTTAACCTGAGCAGTTAGACTTTGCTTCTGTTTTAGCAAAGGGAAGAGAAAAGGAAAAGGATAACTTAGAAATGTTTGGCTTTTATTTCAGGATTTTTTAAGACTTGTCACTCTTCCAAACAGATAACAGTCCTTAGTCCTGCGTCGAGCTCTGGAGTCCTCAGCACAGGGAGAGGTTGACCTGCTGGAGCAGGGCCACAACAATGATGGGAGGGCTGGAAACCCTCTACTGTGAGGCCAGGATGCGAGAGTTGGGGTTGTTCAGAGTGGAGGAGAGAATGCTCCAGGGAGACCTTCTTGTGGCCTTTGAGTATGTAAAGGGGCTGATAAAAATGCTGGAGGTGGATGTTTTATCAGAACCTGTTGGGACAGGACAAGGGGTGATGGTTTCCAACTAAAAGAGGGAGATTTAGACTAGATAGGAGGGATAATTTTTTTTATGTTGTTGCCTGGGGATGTGGTAGATGCACCATGCCTGGAACCATTTCGGCTCAGGTTGTTTGAGGCTATAGTTACAGATACGCTTGCTGACTTCAGGAGGTTCAAATAGCATTCTGGATTTTTAGTCTTTGGAGTTTCAAAAATCTCAACTTCGCCCTGATGGAAGTACAGTTTATTTATGAGCACTGACATATGCATTGGATGATTCACTGTAGATGACAAAACAGTGGCTATTTGTCATGTAGTTTTTTAATTAGAAAAAATACAATCCAAGAGAAATGAGATAGAGAAGAATCCTCTGACTAGCTTCTGAGGTTCATGCTTTTATGCTGTCTCTAGCCTAATGACTTTTTTGTTGTTGTTCCAGTGGAATGTAGGCACCTTTAAAAAGTCTTTTTTAAAGTGTAATTAGTAACTTCTCAGCTGCAGCATCATAATTCCATTGAGCAGGATTTACACATAACGTGGGGATGGAAAAACACAGCGATGCTGACTGAGGAAGGATTTATGCTGGTTTGGTGCACATTGCTCTGGAAACTGATTTTCATGAGGCTGTGTTGATCAGTTGTCTGGCAATGTGAGATTTATGGGTGCTATAAATGACACCAGCATTTATAGCTACATTATTTATTATTATTTTTTATTACACCAGCAGGACCAGGGCAGTGACTGTTGTCCTGTACTCAGCACTGGTGAGGCCGCATCCGGTGGTCCAGTTTTGGGGTCCTCACTCCAAGAAAGTCATTGAGGTGCTGGAGTGGGTCCAGAGAAGGGAGGCAACAAGGCTGGAGAAGGGTCTGGAGAAAAGGTCTTGTGAGGAGCAGGTAAGGAATTTGAAGTTGTTTAGCCTGGAGAAAAGGAGGCTGAGGAAAGGCCGAGAGGTGTTTAAAAGAGGCAGAGAGGTCTGAGAGTCATGGCTTAGCACCAGACTTGATAGAGTTAGATGATGTTTGGACTTGGTGATCTTAAAGGTCTTTTTCAACTAAAATAATTCTATGCTTCTATGATATCGAGTCACATACTGTTCTGGGGAATTGAACTTGGTTGTAGAGTTTTTTGTCTGAGTAATGTTGGCCCAGCTTCTCCATACAGGCTCCTTGCTCAGCTAACACCCATCTGCTTTCATGGGCTTTTGGGAAGGGGTGCATGACCTGTGCAGGACCTTGTACAGCACTGGCTGATACTTAGGGCCGTATAGCTGCACTGTTCAAAAGCTGGGTTTGTGTGGTGCAATCACATTGTTGAGGTAAAACAAAAAAATACCGCGTTTATTATGGGGTGTTTTAAGGATTGCAAAAGGGGAAGGCAAGACTGGAGAGCTGGATGGGACTTGTGTGTGGTACTTAAAACATTTTCTTGGTGCTGCCTTACTTAAAAATAGAAAAAACGTGCAATTACTTTTGTCTGAGGGAGGGTTGTGGCAGAGCAGAACCAGATGGGCTTGGATGTCTGACCAGGCCTCTTGCAATGGACTGAGCAACTGTCTTCTGTTTGCTGATCTTCCTTGTGATTTCAGAAAACCGTGGATAAGCTTTCAGGCTTATCCCACAACCTGCAGGATTTTTTTCATAGTTGTCTAAAACCAGTTTGTGTGTTTCAGGTTTGGGACAGGCTTGGAGTCAGGTCTGTACACTAGCAGGACAGCTTCTCTGGTTGCTTTACTCTGCCCTGCTTTGCTCTAATGGGTGTGGATTTGTGTCTGAAGCTTCTGGTAAACTGATTTTGAGTTTTAGCTTTTGGAGAAGTACTGCAGCTTGTAATAATTTGGCTGCCTCATTTTCCTTTTTTCCTTCTTCTTAATTAATCTCAAATTGAACGTTTTCTCTGAATTTAGTCTTACTGTTGCTTTGCTAACATAATAAAAGTATATCCAAGAGAGCCTACCTGCTGTTAGAATTCATAAACTTTTTTTTTTTCTCTGATTTTAAAAAGAAATCTATCTCATACTTGAAGCTAAAAGAAGGAGAGGAAGGCTATAAAGATACTGCAGAATTTACCCTCAGGAAAGCAGCTGCTATGTTCATGTGCAAAAAGCTAAATGGGGGAGTAAAGAGACCAAGGAGCTTAACATTGTACAGCTGTTGGTTGGCAGCCTGTGAACTTTGGAAGCAGCTGTGCTGAAGTTTCACTGTTGCAGGGGATTGTGGACTTCAGTTGGTGAAAAGGTCCTGCTGGACCTGACCTGGCTAGGTATGATGAACCTAAAGAGATTATAATTGTTCAATTCAACAGTTTATTGTAGTGAGTGTTTGCTGAACATAAGGAGGGAAGTAAAAACAACAAAAAAGATGCTGAGGAGCCTGGAGCATCCCTGTGAAGAGGAAAGGCTGAGAGATCTCAGGCTGTTTAGCCTGGAGAAGAGCAACCTGAGAAGGGGGTCTTATCAATGCTCAGCAAGAGATAAAGGTTGAGGGGCAAGAGGGTGGGGATAGACTCCTGTCAGTGGTGCCCAGTGACAGGACAAGGGACAGTGGGCACAACTGAAACCAAAGAGGTTCCATCTGAACAGGAAAAACATCTTTGCTGTGTGGGTACTGGAACCCTGGAGCAGGCTGTCCAGAGACATTGTGGAGTCTCCTTCTCTGAAGAGATTCCAGACCCACCTTGACATTGTGATCCTGGGCAGTCTGCTCTGGCTGGTTACAATACATTACTTTTCCAAATCATGCACTCAGCAGGACTATGGGTTTTGAGATAAACTCCCAAGGAAGATGACACAACTGTAGGACATCCTTGTAGAGTCATTATCAAAAGGGCCAAACCAGTGCTATGCTGTTGGGTATAAGCACTGCTGAAAGGCACCATTTTTTCTTGTAGTTTCTGCATCAATATCAAGAGTAATAAAATATTTCAGGTTTGAAGGCTGCTAAGATGGCTACAGCAATTTTTTATGGCTCTTTGGGTAATATGGAGAGGTACATATTGTTCCTTGACCCTTTATGCTAGTGATAGTGTATAATAACTAAGGGGCTGCAGTGGACGTTGAAATGAAAGATGACCAATATTTGAGCATTTGAATAATTATTGTGAGGAGAGTTCTTTGTGGGCAGAAGGAAAAGGAGACAGAATAGGCATGGGAGAGCCAGCTAAATGTGTCCCCCTGAGAAAGGAGACCTACTTAGAGTATTGCAGAAGGAACTGGAAAATATTTTTGAATCAAGATTGTCCTTATGGTCTCAGGTGCTTGAGGATATTGTTTGAGGGTGAACTTTGTAGAGTAGGGATAATGCTTGGACTTGATGATCCTGGAGGTCCTTTCCAACTGGAATGTCTCTGTGATTCTGTGAAAATGGTGTAGTAGGTGAAACTATCACATCCTCTGCTCTTGGATGTCAGAGATGCCCAGTATGGACCAATTTGAAGCTAGCCTTTGTGGTGCAATTGCTTCCTCAGAGCCATTACTGACTTAGCCCCTCCTCAGTGCCCTCCAGTGTTACATACTCACCTTCCTCTTCCTTTCCCGAGTCTTCTTCACCTTTCTAACACGTATTTCTACTTGCTTCAGGGAACCCATACTATTTTCTTCCGCTCTTGCAAACCAACCAATGTTAACTTTTCCTCCCATCAATTTTCTCTTTGTGAAGGTTTGGGAGTTACCCACCCCCCCACACTTTGTAAAATGACCCAGACTAGCACGCAGTCGGCTGGAAGTTAAATGCTGAAGCTCTATTTACAGCTCAGCACAATGTACAGCAGATATTTACACTATATACAGAATATTTACAGAAATATACAAGTAAAAGGTAATACAGCAACACAACTCCCCTCCCAGAAATCAGAGACCCCAGGAGGGGCTCCCAACCACCCTTCCACCTTCACCCCACCCCTGTACCTTACCCCAAGGTTTGCCTTACGTGCAAGGTAAATTAGGAGGATCGTCCAGGAGGGTTAGAAGAAAAGTGGTTAGTGAGGATTAATCAGCAGAGGAGCCAGAGCCCAGAAGCTGCTAGATCCCACCAGCAGCTCCTGCTCCAGCAAGCGACAGAGAGCAACTAACTTACCTATTGTTTTGGTTAGTGTTCCCAAACAATTCTCCAGCAAGCCTATGAGTGAAGTAGACATCATGATGTTTTCCTTTCACAGCCTATAGTGTAAGTTTCTCCATTAAAATATTCTAATTAGCCTCAAACCCACACACTCTTCCTGACTGAGCACCTGCAGAGCTTTGGTGGTTTTGGATGTCTTCATAGGCATGTTTTGTCACAGGTTATCCACATGAGTTATCATCCTGTGGCAATTTGCATTGTTCTGGCAGCACAGTTCCTCAAACATGTCCCTAGTACACTCCAGTTCCTACTGATTGTATTCAACGCTATTTGGAACAATTTTCAATTACTTGCTGCATGTTTCTTCTCTGCTCCTATAGCTGAGCAGAATGTGTTATTTTCCCTGCTCTCTAGGGGTTTCTTTCCTTGCATTGACTCTTGTGAAGCTGTAATGGTTTCAGATGGTTTTCCCCCCGCCTCTCTTCTATTCATGTATTGATTTGGCAGAAAAATCCCAGGGAGAGCTCATCTGTGTGACCAGGCGGTGGTGAGGGGGTGTGGGAGAACATTTCATTTGCTATTTCCTTTCAGGATTATTTCCTCCAGCTTGTTCATGCTCAGTCACATATCTTCCACAACTGCAAGTCCTCAAGCCAGCAACTCATCTCCTTGAATTGAGGCACTTCATGGTCCTACAGCTAGCCTGATGTATCACCTGGTCCTCCCTAGTTGTGTTCTGTGTGCTGCATGAAGGAAGTCAGGAGCAGCACTTGAGATATTTTTGGATAGTTAGAATCATAGGGACATAGAGCTACTTAGGTTGGAAAAGACCTTTAAGATCATTGAGTTCCAAGTGCTAACCAAGCACTGCCAGGTTACCACTAGTCATGTCTCTAAGCACCACATCTACACAGCTTTTCAATTCCTACAGTGAGCAGAACTCATGCCACTGCACTCAGGACACCAAGGTCGTGTCAATCTTTGCCCTGACTACTCCTTCCAGGTGGCTGAATCCAAAGCTATTTACAGTTGGTTCAGTCAAGACTTGAGTGACTGATCCAAGTGCTGTCCCAAAGTGCACTTCACAGGGATGGGTATATTTGGACTCATTCAGTTCATCCAAACCTGGTTTGAAACCGCTGTTGCAGATAATCAGACCTTTAGTGCAGCACTGATGTGAGTGCCACACCAGTAACCCTTGCATGCACAGCAGGGACTCTGTAGTTGCAGCAGGTATTAAACAGTATTGTCTTTGCAGAGTGTGCACATGCCTTCCTATCTCTTGTGGAATGGTGAGGATTAGAAACTGATCAGTGCTGTTCACCATCAAAACCTGAAACTGGATCTGACTCAAGGACAGGGACAGTCTAGAGAATGTCTTTAGAGTTCAGAGCACAGTGATCTCTAGACCTCATAGAGCAGAATCACCTCCCTTGCCAAGTGTGGCCAGCAGGGCAAGGGAGGTGATTCTGTCCCTTTACTCTGCTCTCGTCAGACCCCACCTGGAGTACTGTGTGCAGTTCTGGAGCCCTCAGCACAGGAAGGACATGGAAGTGTTGGAGCAGGTCCAGATGAGGGCCACGAGGATTATCAGAGGGCTGGAGCAGCTCTCCTATGAGGACAGGCTGAGAGAGTTGAGGCTCTTCAGCCTGGAGAAGAGAAGGCTTCCAGGAGACCTTGTAGTAGCCTTCCAGTATCTGAAGGGGGCCTACAGGAAGGCTGGGGAGGGGTTATTTACAAGGTCTTGCAATGACAGGAGTAGGGGCAATGGGTTTAAACTGGCAGAGGGGAGATTTAGACTGGATGTTAGGAGGAAGTTCTTTCCAGTGAGGGTGGTGAGGCACTGGCACAGGTTGCCCAGGGAGGTTGTGGCTGCTCCCTCCCTGGAGGTTTTCAAGGCCAGGTTGGACAAGGCCTTGAGTGAGCTGTACTAGTGGGAGGTGTCCCTGCCTATGGCAGGGGGTTGGAACTAGATGATCCTTGAGGTCCCTTCCAACCATACCGTTCTATGATTCTATGACCTGAAGAGCTGCTGAGGGAACAAGTTTTTTCAGCCTAGAGAATAGGAGGCTGAGTGGAGATCTTCCCACTCTCTACCAGACCCTGAAAGGATCATCCCCACTGGATGGGAATATGGGATCAAAGCAGAGGATGGATCACAACAGGTTTTTCCAGAGTTGTGACACATTGCTTTTCCTCCCTTTTTTTCAGTCTGTGTATTTTCAGTTACCTGTTCCTTCCTGGCCAGGGATTTCTGAAGCTCTCCTGGTCTCAGCCTACTTTCTCAGCTGCCCTCCCAGCTCAGGTTTCCAGGGACAGCATGTGTGAAAGTGTATTATATTGAATAGGGTGTCTTACATAGCTGTCTGATCAAGCCATACAAATCCAAACATTTAGGTACTGTAGCCTTCAGCACCGAAAATCCTGCTTCCTTCTCCTTCACCCTGAGGAATAACCCATCTAAGCAGGAGGGAGCAGTGTGTTCTGTCTTTTGGGAACATAAGCCATTAGTGGCCACTTGCAGCCTGGAAGACCAGTGGCATCCTGGGTTATATCAAAATAAACATGGCCAGCAGGTTGAGAGAGGTAATTTTGCCCCTCTGCTCTGCTCTGGTGAGACCTCATCTGCAGTGCTCTGTGCAGCTCTGGGACCACCAATGCAGGAGTGACATGAATCTACTGGAATGGGTCCAGAGTATGCTGGAGCAAGTGGAAGCTGAAAGCTCTCTGCTGTGAAGACAGGCTGAAGTGATTGGAGCTGTTCAACCTGGAGAAGAGAAGGCTCTGAGGAGACCCTGTAGCCGTATTTCAGTATCTGAAGAGGACCTACAGGAAGTCTGGGGAAGGACCGTTTAGAAGGGCTTGTGGTGACAGGACAAGGGGCAATGGTTTGAAACTAGAGCAGGGTAGATTTAGGTTGGACATCAGGAGGAAGTTCTTTACAATGAGAGTGGTGAAATACTGGAACAGGTTGCCCAGGGATGTGGTGGAAGCCCCATCCATGAAGACATTCAAGGTCAGACTTGATGTGGCTCTGGTTGGAGGTGTCCCTGCTGACTGCAGGGGGCGTTGGACAAGATGACCTTTGAGGGTTCTGAGGATTCCTTCCAACATGATGCAATCTGTGAACACAGGCTGCAGGATGCATCCCTTTCATTCTGACTTGTGCCATTGACACAGGATTGTGGTTAGGAAATATCCTGAATGTGTGGAAAAAATCCTCAGCAGTGATGGTGACCCCTGTGCAATTGTTCACAGAAGCTATGAGAGCCGTGAACCTCTTTGTTAGCTTTTATTGTTAACTTAAGTGATGATTTTTAGCTAGGTTACTGCTGTTGTTTCAGCTGTAGAGGAGCCAGCTGTGCATGGGAATGGGTGCCTGTGGCAGGGAACCTACAGTAAGGATGGAGAAGGACTTTTCTTAAGGTGTCTAGTGCTAGAACAAGAGGGAATGGTTTTAAGCTGTGTGAGAATAGGTTTAGACTGGATCTTAGGAAGAAGTTCTTTGGTATGAGTGACTCTGGAATAGGTTGCCCAGGGAGGCTGTGGACATGCCCCCTCCCTGGAGGTGCTCAAGGCTAGGCTGGATGAGGTCTTGAGCAACCAAGTCTGGTTGAGAGGCGTCCCTGCCCATGGCAGTGGGAGTTCAAGTAGATACCTCTAAGATCCCTTCCAACCTAAGCTATTCACCAGCCTGGATGAGCTACCTCCCACAGTTTTGAGCAGCATCTCTGCACTTACTTTGTCATTTAAGTGTTATTGAGTTAGTGAAGAAAGACAACTTCTTTCTCCTGTTCGTCTACAAAAGGGGACCAGGAGGCCACTTTAAATTGTTTCATGCTTTAATTGCACAGTAACAGCCAAGGTGCATATGGCAAATGTTTCCTTGCTGTCACATTAGCAGCAGGTCCCTGGCACCTCGCACCTTTGGCTCCTACATAGCTGAGTTGTTTTGTTTTGATTTCAGCCTAAGTGACACACAAAGTAAGCCTAAGTGGCACACAAAGTAGCTCCTGCCACAGCTCTTCAGATGAAAAATGGTTTGGAAGCATCCTGAGCTCTGTATTGGTGCAGAGACGTCCAGCAACCCCCCTCCAGCTTGCAGCTGCTCTCCTGTTCCTCTGCAGTGATGCATTTGGCCAAACTTGCTACTTGGCCAAACCTGCTGGGGAGCATAGAAAGGTCTCCAGGTGAAAGACTGGAACACACAGCATCACTGGAGAGCATATGTTTGAGGCTAGAGGGACTAGAAGTAGTTTCCCAAGCTGGCGAAGGGTGTACAGCACAATTCTGATGAGGAGCATCTGAGAGAACTGGGGTTGTTTAGCCTAGAGAAAAGGTGGGAGGGGAGACCTTCTTTACTCTCTACAACTCCCTGAAAGGAGGTTGGAGACAGGTGGGGTTTGGTCTTTTCTCCCAAGTAGAAAGTGACAGGACAAGAGGAAATGGCCTCAGGTTGTACCAGGAGAGGTTTAGGTTGGACATGAGAAGAAATTTATTCACTGAAAGGATTGTCAAGCGCTGGAACAGGCTGTCCTGGGAAGTATTGGAGTCCCCATGCCTGGAGGGGTTTCAGAGCTGTGTAGATGGGGTGCTGAGTGACATGGTTTTGTTGTGACCTCACTGTATTAAGTTAATGATTTCACTTGATAATCTTAAAGATCTTTTCCAGCCAAAACAGATGTATGATTCTATGAAATCTGAATTTTAGAAAGTGATCTCAATTCACCTGAAGTGGGAAGGATCTTACTGCCTTTAATCAGGTCCTTCATGCTTCTTTCTATTGGGGTTTCAATCCTCTTAATGCTGACCGTGACCCAAAAGAGAAGTACTGGGCAGTGGTCTGGGACACTGTTGTGACCCATCAGCTCTGGATCTGGCTTAGAGATGTATTTCATAGAATCACAGAGCTTTAGAGATTGGAAGGCACCTCCAGAGATTATTGAGTCCAACCTCCCTGCCAAGGCAGGACCCCAAGGGTAGTTTGCACAGGAATGCATCCAGGTGGGTTTTGAAAGTCCAGAGAAGGAGACTCCACAACCTCTCTGGGCAGCCTGTTCCAGTGCTCTGTCACCCTCACTGTAAAGAAGTTTCTCCTCATGTTGGGGTGAAACCTTCTATGTTGTAATTTGTAGCAGGGCATCTCCCAGCCTGTACTGGTGCCTGTTGTTATTCCTCCCCAGATGGGGGACCCTGCACTTACCCTTACAGAACTTCATAAGGTTTGCCTTCCCCCAGCTCTCCAGCCTGTCCAGATCTCGCTGGATAGCAGCACAGCCTGATGGGCTGTCAGCCACCCCTCCAGTTTTGTATCATCGGCAGACTTGCTCAGGGTACACTCGATGCCCTCATCTAGGGTGTTGATAAAGATATTGAACAAAATGGAACCAGTACTGATCCCTGGGGACCACCACTGGCTTCAGGCCTACAACTTGATTCTGTGCCATTGATGACAACTCTCTGAACTCTGTTGTGGAGCCAGTTTTCAGTCCACCTCACAGACCAGCTGTCTATGCCACATCTCCTGAGCTTATCTATGAGGATGTTGTGGAAAACAGTATCAAAAGCCTTGCTGAAGTCAGGGCAGATGACATTGACAGCCCCTTCCTTCGTCTACCTATTTGGTCATGGTATCATAGAAGGTTATCAGGTTAGTTAAGCAAGATCTTCCCTTGGTAAATTCATGTTTGCTACTCCTGATAACGCTCCTTTTTTTCCATGGGGTTAGAGATGGCCTCCAGAATGAGCTGCTCCATCATCTTTCCAGGGATAGAGGTGAGGCTGACTGGTCTGTAGTCGCCTGAGTCTTCTTGTAATGTCTCATCTGCCTTCAATGTTTTGCCTGTTAATTCTCCTAGAAAGAGGGAGAAAATAATTAGATGCTAGAGCTGCGTTCTGTAATGGTGGTGGTAGTCTTCTGAACTCTACTCTAAAATATTTGAGGCTTTTAAAAAAAAAATCCTAAAAAAACCTCCAAATCCAAACCCTAGAATAAAATGTATTTTATTTTCTTTGGAAAGGTGTCCTGTGACTGCCATATCTTGCTCCAGGATTGCTGAGCTTTTTACACTAGCATTAATTTAACCTCACTCTGTGTAACTGAAGAGGAAAATTGCAATGCAGTTTCCCTTCCTGTCCTCATTTGTATTTTCCTGTGTGGTGTGTCAAATCTCTTCCCAGGGATTCACTGGCAACATTTCTCCTTATGAAACTGAGTAAGGAGTTTTGCTCCTTAGAAGAATTGCCTTGTTCTACATGGAAATCACTTGCTGCTTTAATACATCCTAAATCATGTGCTGGATCAGCAGAAATACTGATTACAAACAAAAGAGGTTAATTTTGCTGATTAAAAAAAAAGGCAAGATAAGGCTCACTGGGGCAAAGTCTGTCCTGTAACAGAACCAATAACTTGAGGATCATATGAAGGACGTAGAACTGTTGGAGCGAGTCCAGAGGAGGGCCACAAAGATGATCCAAAGGCTGGAGCACCTCCACTGTGGGGACAGGCTGAGGGAGCTGGGGTTGTTCAGACTAGAGAGGACTCCAAAGGGACCTTAGAGCTGCCTTCCAATACCTGAAGGGATCCTACAGGAAGGCTGGAGAGGGACTTTTCATAAGGGAGTCTAGAGACAGGACAAAGAATGGTTTTAAGTTGAGGGAGAGCAGCTTTAGATTGGATCTTAGGCTTCTTCTTAGGAAGAAGTTCTTCAATACAAGCATGGAGAGACACTGGAAGAGGTTTCCCAGAGAGGCTGTGGATACCTCCTCCCTGGAGGTGTTCAAGACCAGGTTGGATGAGGCCTCGAGCAACCAAACCTAGTTGAGAGGCATCTCTGCCCACGACGGAGGGAATAGAGTAGATAATTTCTAAGGTCCTTTCCAACCTAAGCCATTCTGTGATTCTGTGACACAAATTAGTCATCTTAATTCAGCCCAGATTCTCCCTGATGGGAAAATGGAGGTAAATGAGCTTCTGTGGTTGTTCTGATTGGACTTTTTAGCTGTCAGACTGCAGTATTCTTGTCTGCTTTTGTAAAGTGTGTGCTTCAGAGAGGATTTCTGCTGAGCACAGCTTCCCGAGGTGGGAAACATGCAAATTCCACCATCTGACTGCGCTGGTTTAGTTTGTTGATGGTATTTTTAATGTAGTTGGAGTAAAATGCTGTAAAACCTTAATGTGTTTTTTCTGCTTTTCCTTGTGCGTTACTGGTTTTATAGCCCTGCACTCATTCTTTTTGCTTTAAGTGAGGTTACTGCTGTGCTCACCCAGCTGGCAGGATCAGTGTGTTTCCAATAGGATGCTGAAATGTGGGAATAAACAGAGAGAGCTTGCATCTCTCAGACAGACAATTCATAGAAGGGCGAACAAGCTTCATTTCATGGCTTTTGTTATCAACAGGTGGAGGGGAACATATTCTGCCTCTAAAAAGAACAGAGCATCACCACTCTGACTTTTCCTATTCTGCCACTACAAGGTTCTAACACACCACTACAGTGGTGGATTTACACTGGATAAAAGGACCAAATGTTTTACACCGAATGTGGTGAGACACTGGCCCAGGTTGACCAGAGAGGTGGCAGATGCCCCATCTCTGTAAACACTCCATGTCAGCTTATTTGGGCCTATGATCAAACTGCTCTAGCTGAAGACTTGTAGAATGGTTTGGGTTGGAAGGGACCTTAGAGATCATCTAGTTCCAACCCAACTAACATGGGCAGGGACACCTTCCACTGGCCCAGGTTGCTCAGAGCCTCATCCAGCCTGGCCTTGAACACCTCCAGGGACAGGGCATCCACAACCTCTCTGGGCAACCTGTTCCAGTGTCTCACCACTCTTCCTGTGAAAACTTTCTTTCCAGTCTCTTAGGAAGATAGTATCTGTCCCTGGTGACTGCAGCGGGGCTGAACTATGTGGCCTTTAAAGGTCTCTTCCAACCCAAACCATTCTGCGACTCTGCTCCAGAGTGTTTGCAGCTGTCATCCTCCTGTAACCTTGCCCTGTTCCTTCAGCAAGTCAGTGGGTTAATTTTCAGTATGAGTATGCTGTTCACTAGCAATGCCAATTTGAATAATTTGAAGAAGGAGAAAGAGAGCTTATATGATTTAATTTCTTTTTTATTATTTTTCACCCTCCTTAGGCCATTGATGCACTTCAAAAGCTCCGTCTTTTGGGCTCAAAAAGTTGAAAAAAACCCATCTTTCCTGCAGAGGTGTTGAAGGGTAGCTGAGGAAGAGGGATGTCACAGTGAGGGGCTCACAGGTTCTAACTTCCCTGACCCTTGTGATGGACAAATTCAGAGGACATTGCTGCTTTCTTCTTTTAGGGGAAAGAAATCAAATGGAAATCAAGCAGGCCTATTCCTTACAGGAAATAAATATAATTAATAACAACAAGTTAAACACTTAGGTTCAGTCTGGACTGGGTTGTGTTATAGGAAAAGACTGGCTTTTCTTATGGTATTAACTTGGGTGCATGAGGCTCATTGCTTTGGTCTCTTGATCTTTGTGAAATTGTAACCTGATTTCCTGTGTAGTCAGCATGGAAGGAAACTTTTAGATCTGTAGCCTGAAGATGAAAGATTGGTTATCTTGGTTTAATAAAGACGAAAACAAATACACCTGTGAAAACACAAGAATTAACATGCATTTGTTGTAAAACATTCACTAGTGAGTGTTGGCTTTTCATCTCTAAAAGCAAAATGTGTTTTGTCAAGGACAACCATCAGAAATGGAATGAAAGTCAGTAAGGATAAGTGTAAAGGCCTTTGTTTGGGGAAGAACAGCCCCACGGATCAGTACAGGCTGGGAGCTGATCTGTGAGCAGCACTGGGATAAACGACATGGGAGTCCTGGTGGACAACAGTATGATCATGAGCTAGCAATGTGCCCTTGATGCCAAGAAGGCAAATGGCACCCTGGGATGCATCAAGAAGAGTGTAGCTAGCAGCAGGTCGAGGAAGGTTGTCCTTCCCCTCCTTCACCCTGGTGAGGCCACATCTGGAATACTGTGTCAACTCCTGCACTTCCTAGTTCAAGGACAGGGACTTGCTGGAGATGGTGCACCCAAGGGCTACAAAGTCTTTGAGGGGACTGAAGCAAGAATTCAGAAAGACTGAAGAAAGACTGAGAGAATTTGGTCTTTTTAGTCTGGAAAAGAGAAGTCTGAGGGCGGATCTCATAATGCTTATCAATACTTACAGGGTGGGTGTCAGGAGGATGGGACGAGTCCTCCTAAACATGAGGAGGAACTTAATTTAAGAGTGACAAAGCTCTGGAACTTCTTTAATTTAAGTTTGTCCAGAGGTGGTGGAGTCTCCACCTCTGGAGACATCCAAAACCTACCTGGACGTGTTCCTTTGTGACCTTCTTTAGGTGAACCTACGTTGGCAGGGTGTTGGACTTGATCTCCAGAGGTCACTTCCCACCCCTGCTATTCTGTGATTCTGTGAAACAAGCAATGAGGGGATGAGGAGTGGGTTAATAGAGTGATGAAAGGGCTTGTAAAAGAAAAAGCACAACAGAAACATGCCTCTAAAACAAAACCACCACTACCACCAAAACCCATAAAGGAATTGCTTAAGGTTTCCAACAGCAATTTCTATCCTAAGAATTAAGCTTCCCTCTTTTTAGCTCAGAAGAAAGTTGGGGCACAAAGTACAGCATCTGAGTGTCTCTAGTCTTCTCTTGACCTGCACACAAGATGTTAATCTTCACCCCCCCACACATTTAAGTTGGGGGTGGTGTAGACACTTTTGATCTGCTTGAGAGATTTTTCTCACCAGCTTTTGCAGAATGCAGCTTGTAAATTGCCTCTCAAATCCTGATAATTAATGATGGTGGGTGGTGAACATGAACTGCAAATGCTTTGAGGTTTTCTCATTCTTCTTATTTCTGGCTTTGAAAAATCAGTGTGCCCCCAAAATGCTCAGGAAGACAAAAGGGAAAATTATATTTGTGCAAAAGTGGAGGAGGAGGCAGAACGGATGGGTTGTTCTGCTGCATTTTGAAGTATTGCATTTCACAGGCTCAAACCTCTCTGCAAGCGTCCTGTTGAAGGAGTACCAGCACCTCATTCCTGGGTGGTTCCTGAATCTCTTCACCATGGGCTTCCATACTGGGGTGAGACCAGTTTGCCCGAGGCTGAGGCAGGGGAGCATCACAGTGTTGCCAGTCTCAGATTTTGTCTCTGGGCTCTTCTCTCGCACTTTTGGTTTTTTGGTTGTTTTTAATCCTCTGCTGGTTCTGGGCTGTGTTAGTTACCCATGTCGCAGTGTCGTCTGTCTCGTTGATGCACTGTGCCTGGAAATGTGTGTGAGACTCGTCTCAGAGGTAATTTTGGAGGAGTTTTCTCAGCCCAGTTTTTTGGCACCAGGAGAAACTGCCTCCATAATCCGACTCTTAGTTGTGTAGTGTTTTGGGTGCTGCTGTGATTACTGAAAGGTAAAGCTTCTAGTTCTTATGTTCCCCTTTTGTTTCCTGTAGTCTTCAATGTGCCTTCAAATTTGGCTGTAATTTCAGTGACGTTGGTGTATGCTTCCAAGATGCTTCAGGAGAGATTTGAACCATAGAATGTTTTGGTCTTCAGAGCCAAGGTGCAGAGGTGCAGAATCTTCTCCCTTCACCTGCTGCCCACACTGCTGGGAATCAGTCCAGGACACAGCTGGCTCTGGGCTGGCAGTGCACAGTGCTGGTTCATGTCCACCTTTTCACTCTGTAGGAACGCCAAGTCCTTCTCCACAGGGCTGCTCTCCATCGCTTCGTTCCCCACCCTAGAGTGATACTGGAGTGATGGATTGCTCTGACCCAGGTGCAGGACCTTGCACTTGTTCATCCTCATGCAGTTCACATGGGCCCATTTCTCCATCTCTAGATGGATCCCATCCCTCAGGTGTGTCACCCACACACACTCAGCCTAGTGTCACCTGCAAACCTACTGAGGGTGCACTTGATCCCGCTATGTCCTTGATGAAGATAGTAAACAACAGTGGTCCCAGTACGGACCTCTCAGGGACAGCACTTGATTTAATTGCAGATACTTTTTTATTCCCTCAAAAGCTTTATCCTTCTGCATTCACATTCTTCTTGTCTTTGCTCTCAATTGCTTCTACAGCTCGCTGGTCCCAGGCGACGGAACCGTCACCCTCCTGGGTACTAATCAGCCATTAAATATTTTGCAATTTGTTTTGCTGCGTGTGAGGCTTCACCAAAAACCCTCTTCCAAAACCCAGCCCACTGCTATGGTCTGGAATGCATTTGGTTTTTATTGCTAAGCAGCTGTTCCCCTTTTGGAAGTGTTCCCTGCTGAGAGACAGGAAAAGAAAGAGGGAAAGCGGTTGAATAAAGCAGCAGCATAATCCATTCATCAGGTACCTCTGTGAGTGCAGGTGGGCTCTTTTGTGACAGATGCTGGCTGTAGTTTCACTCCCCCAGCAGCCTCTTAGTGGTCCCATCTACAAGGCACCTTGTCATTTCTGAGGTTACATTGGGTCTCCCCTTGACTTTGGTCCCATAGCTGGCCACATCCTTTTTCCCAGGGATAAAGTAATTGGTTATATTTGAAATCAGAAATCAAAGAGTTACTGTTTCCAGGCTCTGCTTATGGTGAGGCTCCTGCTTTTATCTGAAATTTGGAACAGGAACTTGGCGATGAAAACTTTGATCATTTTTGTCCCCTGATTTGTGTCAGCTGATCTGTTAAAAGCTATTGACTTTAACCAAATTTACATCACCTAAGAAAATCAGTGTCCCATGTTTAATTTTCAGGCCAGTTAGCCATTGCCCTCCCCAATCTGCTATTTCTCCCACACCTCTGTGTGCCTTGACCTGTCTCCTGAGCAAGCACAGTGTTGCTGATGGTTGAAGTCCTTATGGGTCCTTCTTTTCCACACAACAGTGAAACGAAGATCTGCTACCTTAACACAGGTGTGCTCTTAACTTTGTGTGTGCTCTTCGAACACACACACACACACACACACACACACACACATGCAAAGATGAGTTGGCAGCTGCAGTCCTTATAGAGTCATAGAATGGGAGAGGTTGGAAGGGACCTCTGGAGATCATTGAGTCCAACTCCACTGTCAAAGTAGGATCACCTAAGGCAGGTCACACGTGAATGTATCCAGGTGGGCCTTGAAAGTCACCAGAGAAGGAGACCCTACAGTTTCTCTGGGCAGCCTGCTTCAGAGCTCCATCACCCTTACAGTAAAGAAGATTTTCCTTGTGTTGGCCCTCACTGTGTTGCAAAAACTGAACAACAGATTGCCCAGAGAGGTGGTAGAAGCTTCAGCCCTGGAGCTGTTCCAGCTCAGGTTATTTGGGGCTCTGAACAACCTGATCTAGTATAATAGGTCCCTGCTGACTGCAAGGGTTTGGACTAGATGACCTTGAAAGGTCCCTTCCCAGCCAAACCAGTCTGTGAATCTGTAATTCTGCGAGTCTGTAACTGCTGTAGTTTTACCTAAAGCGGATGTATCAGTATTTGCAACACGCGGCAGTCTAATTACCATCCTCTGCTCAGGATATTGATGGCTTGGATGTGCACAGAGGGATCTGGAGAATGATTTGTTTCTTAGCAGGCCTCTGGCTTTGTCTATACATCTGACAAGCAGATGGATGAAAACTCTTTGAAGAACAGCCCCGGTGATTGCTTGAGGAAGCAGAAAGCTTCCCTAGCTTAAGACTGACTTCTGCAAAACCTGAGGTTTATTTTAAAAATATGTAACCATATAGGCTTCAAAAATAGCTCGAGAGGGATCTACTCCAATCCACTAACTGGTTTAAAATCATATGGTTTGAGGTTAGTAGCAAGCTGTGGCTAAGGGAGAAGAAGAGGAGGATGAGGCAATTAGAAATCTACACTCAGGTGTTCAAATATAGAAGGAATGAAAAAAGGAGAAAGCATGTTGGGGAATATAATGAACATAAAGAAAATGCAGCTGCAGGTGTGACTAGGAGGGTTAGCTGCCTGCCACAGAGACTGAGCATGTCTGCATTGTATGCTTTAATTGGAACACCCTCATTTAGTGGAGGAAAACACTTTCCTATGCAGAGCAAGAAGATGTAAGGTGGTGTGTGAGTAGATGTGAGAGGTGGTTCTGTATCCAGAGTCCTTCCCCTTCTGTGGCAAAATCTGCTTCTTACAAAGCCTGCAGCTGCAGTAGCAGAGGAATTTTTCTTTGCCGGGCTGACTGTATCCTCATTTCTGTGACTTTGGGGATGGCAGGAAAATCCCTTACAGAGGGACCATAAAGACCTTCTAGATTGTGTCCTGAATTGTCATGGTGCTGCTTTGGCCCAGGCAGGTATAGTGTTTGTGCTGAACACACAAGGAAAGAAAACTCTAATGATTTTCTTCGGTGTTACACTTTTCTGTGGGGTGTATTCTGCCAGGTAAGAGCTTCCGCCTTCTGTTGTAAAGTTCTTGTGGTCAACGTGGAGTAAAATCAGCCATATGCTTTTAAAGTACCCAGAAGTAATGAGTTAAGAATTTGTGTGTCTGATCTTATGCTATAGCTGTACTAATCAACTCAGTAAAAAGGGATGACTCTTATTTTCCTCTCCTCTCCCAAAAGATTTCATTGCTGGAAAGGCAGGACAGGTCATTCCGCCAGCTCTGAAGTTGGTTATATTTGTGCATGGAACCACTTAGTCATTAAACAGTTAATAGTTTTAAATTTATTTTTTTTAAAACATAAAAGATTGCAGCTCTAAATTAGCTTTTTCTCCCCCCTTTTGTTTTATGTGACATCTGGATTGTTCAGGGAGCGTTAATCCATCTCAAGATGGGGATAGTTGCCTTTTTGAGCAGTGGAGGTTTAATGGATCCAGCAGAGCAATGAATACATAGAAAAAAAGATAATACGAGCTGAGTATCTTCTTTCACATCTATTAACATAAGATCTTTTAATTGATTTAGGAGGAGGGCCGTGTCTGAACACTTGCAATTAGGAGCTAAAACACTTTGTAAGAAAACTGGCTTGATGGGTAGATTGGTGAAAGGAACAGGAGGAGCAGATATTGGCAGTTTCTTATCTTCTTCCCAGATAAACCTATGTTCTCTGGGAATAGCTGGCTGGGTGGGAAACATCTGTGAGTGTGTTGATTTCTTCAAGCCATGGATTAAAGAAAAGGGCTGGGAGACGCTTGAGGAGTTCAACTGCTGCACTCCTGTTCCAAGGCAGGGTTGATCTGCCTATATCTTACTCTGCCTGTATCATACCCTACCTATATCATATCATACTGGACCTGTATCATGGCATAGAACCAAAGTATTGTTTTGTCTGGAAGAGTGCTTTAAGATCATCCAGTCCAAACATTTACCCAGCACTGCCAAGTCACCACTAAACCATGTCCCTCAGCACCACATCTACATGGCTTTGAAATCCCTCCAAGGATGAGGACTCTTCCCCACTTCCCTGGGCAGCCTCTTCCAGGGCTTAAAAATGCTTTTGGGGAGCAAATTTTTTCTAGTGTCCAACCTAAACCTCCCCTGGTACAACTTGAGACCATTTCTTTGTGTCTTGTTACTAGGGAGAAGAGACTCACCCCCACCACATTCCGTTCTCCTTTCAGGTCTCCCCTCAGCCTCCTTTTCTCCGGACTGAGCAACCCCAGTTTCCTCAGCTGCTCCTCACAAGACTTGTGTTCTACCTTACTCTGCCTCTATCAGATGTTTGTTGAATATGGTATTAAACGCCTCAGCTGATGAAGACAGTGTGTGCTCTTGTGCTTCTCTTCGCAAATCCCACCACTTGTTTTCTTGAAGTTCTACATTGAGGTGTTACCTTCCATCAGCACATGCAGTTAAAGTCTTTTCTCTGCCTTTCGTTGTGCCCTCTTTAGGTAGAAGTGACTTGAGAGCCACGCGGGAAGGTGGATTCCTTTGCAAACAATGAGCGCGTGTCTCTAGACATGATTTGTGGTTGGGCCCAGCTGGAGCTGTCTGCATGAAGCTATGGGCTGTGCCTCCGCCAAGCATGTTTCTACTGTTCAAAACGAAGAGGAAACTCAGAAGGGGAAAAACTATCAGAACGGAGATGTGTTTGGTGGTAAGTGTTGCAGGATTTCATCTTTCTCCAACATCATGAATGTCTGGGAAGGTATATTTGGGAGCTTTAACCTTTCACAAAATAAAAAAGAAAATGTTAAAATAAATTATGATGATAGTGCAGTTGGGCCCCTCCAAGGCACAGTGCCATAACAGCTGAAACAGAGGTCAGGGTGAAATCGTCAGTGGAAAATTAACATTCTAAGTGATGTACAGTACTGTACTGTCTTTAACTCCACGCATCCTGGAGTAGTTCAAAGACGACGAGGGTGAACAGTCCCCTCCCATTTATATATGTGTCTCTGTTATGGACTTGCATTAGGAACCAAAAAGTTGACTCATTTCCTAAAATTAAAAATCTATTCAGTGAGGAAAGTAATTCCTCAGCACTGCTGTCCTGTGAAGCTACAAAAGATCAGTTCTGAAATCCTGTAGCAAGCAGAGTTTGAAGGTACAATGAAACTAGAAATAGCTTTCTCTGATACTGGGAAGTTCTGAATGTGGGATGACAACATCTGTTTCACCATGTGGGAAGACTGGTCTGTGATCCAGGTCTTATCACAGACACTTGTTCATCAGGAAAGCTACAGTGACAGGAGATGAAATGCACAGTCAGCTTCATGATTTCCTCCCTCCAGGTGCTGGTAGCATATACTAAGCATTTTCTAGCGATCTGAATCATAATCCAGTTTCTAAAATGTTAGGAATTATCTGGAAGACTCTTCAGAAATGAAATGTCTAGGTTTGCCCAGTTACCTATCTGAAGGTTAAGTCACATGTGAGTAAGCTACCTTGGAACTGTTATTCTTAAAATAGGTGCTACTGAGCACACCAAACTTCTCTGGTGGCTTTCATAGCAGTTGTTTGTGTCATAGTGGGAGTGACTCATCAAGCAGCAAAAAATATCTCCCTTTAATTTCAAAAGCAATGATATTTAATTTCTTCAACTTTCCTGGGTGCTGGCTGGCTCCCAACAGTGAATCCCAAAGCAAGAATAGCTAGAGGAGTAATCTGAAGAGAAAGCAGTCATTCAGCAAGGGTCAGGCCTGAATGATGGGTGGTTTTCCTCTACTTGCTTCCTCACTAACCTAGGAGTCACTGTGTTTGGAAACGTGAGTTCAGTATGTTGCTGCTTTTATTTAAACGAGGCTTTAAGTGCTGTCACGAACAAAAAGCTCAAAGGAATTAGAGTTGGTATTTCAGCTGACATGCACTGAGGGAGCTATTTTTGGCAATATGTGTGTCTCAGCTGGGGATTTTTGGTTTAACTGCATGCTGTGGGCCAAAGATTCTAACTTGAATGTCATGAAACCTGAAGGAAGTTCTGGAGGCAGAGAATTAAGAAGAGTGAAGGGTGGTGAAACTGGTGAAGGGTCTAGAGCACAAGTCTTCTGAGGAGTGGCTGAGGGAGCTGGGGTTGTCTAGTCTGGAGAAAAGGAAGCTAAGAGGAGACCTCATTGCTCTCTACAACTCCCTGAAAGGAGGTTGGAGCCAGGTGGATGT
The DNA here is from genome assembly GCA_013396675.1 of Eubucco bourcierii. Classification (NCBI taxonomy): domain Eukaryota; kingdom Metazoa; phylum Chordata; class Aves; order Piciformes; family Ramphastidae; genus Eubucco; species Eubucco bourcierii. The sequence continues at coordinate 310,062 of VWZE01002139.1, read as the reverse complement.
TGGGCACTTCTCCAAAGTAACAAGCAATAGGACAAGAAGAAACAGCCTCAAGTTATGCCAGGGGAAGTTTAGGTTGGAGATTAAGAACAATTTCTTCCCCCAAAAGACTGGTCAGTGCCTAACACAGGCTGCCCATGGAAGTGGTGGAGACCCCATTCCTGGAGGGATTTCAGAGCCATTTAGATGTGGTGCTGAGGGACATGGTTCAGTGGTGACCTGGCAGTGATGGGTTAATGGTTGGACTTGATGATCTTAAAGTTCTCTTTCAACCAAAATGATTCTATGTTTCTATGATTTTAAAGGGCTTCCACTTCATGGAGCTGGGCTGGTGTCAGCAGTATCATTTAAGTATTCTGGGATCCATTTGAGGGCTGTTAATTGTTCCCTGTTTTACAGAAGCCTGTCAATGTCAGGAACGCTACTTGCTGTTAACCATTTCCTGGCACATTCCTTAGTTTAGGTACACAGTTTTTCATTGCTAAAGATGCAGTTCAATCACTGATCCTTTTTTAGTTAAGAGTTGGAGTCTGTCACTTACATGATTTGGTGAATGGCAACCAGAATGAGCACAGAAGCGATGTTTTTTCCATTGCTGATGAGGAATAGCCTCTAGAGCAGGAATTGATCTTATGAGAAAGGAGAGCTGGAGCATACTTGGCTTTACTGCAGTCATTTTGGGACCTAAAAATGATCCACAGGGTGTTTAGATACTTAGAGGGAAGAAGCTGCATGCTTCAGATGTACAGTTCTTTGCATAGATCCTGAAACATAGATTTTCAATATGAAAGTGAAACAAGAAAACAACCCCCCCTTAACATCATGTTTACCAATCTTCTGGACTTGCAAAAGCCTGGAGCTCTTTCACAGCAGTCTGGATGCTATTTCTACTCCAACTTCCCTGTTGGAAATCGTAGTAGCTATTGTATTATTCGTTATGAGTTAGATCTGAAAGCTCAGACTGTTCTACCCACTTCATTTTCTGTTTAATTTCCATATTGTTCCTCCAAGAGTAATTCCATGTAATCAATACATTCTGCAGACTTACTCCTGAAGTCTTCAAGAAGGAAGTCAGTGCTGTATCAGAGGGTTGTCATCATCAGCTGCCTGCAAGGAAGAAGCATAGTCATGCTAGATTTGAACAGATGATCTCAGCTAGGATGACAAATCATAGCGGAAGAACTTCCCAGAGATACAGGAGGATCCAAGGAGTCAACACAGGTTATAAGACACTGCAGTGCTTCCATCATGTATTTGCCTGCCCAGCTCAAGGTGCCAACAGCTGCTGAGTGTTCCCTCCCTTATTTCTGGGATAGGACGAAAGTGTTTCATTCAGCCAGTAGCCAAGAGCAGAGTATCTCTGCAGCAAGTGGAGATTAAATATTCTGCAGAATGACTAGGCAGAGCAAGACAGAGGTGAGTGGCAGGGAAGTTGGATGGTTCATGAGGGACAGGAGGGTAATGGAAAGGGAATTAGAGGCAACCTGTAAGAGAAGCAGTTTTGGGGAAGGAGGCAGCAAAGTAAAAGAAACAGATGAAAAGTGGATTCAGAAGGTGGCTGGTGTAACAACAGCATCGATGACATCCTAAGAGTATTAGTGTGCCTATATTGTGATGTTCACAGAGTATGAACACTTGCAGTGTTTGCAGCTAGGAACTACTATGATGTGGATCGCCTATGCAAAAGTAGCAGGTATGAGTTTTGCAGTTGTAGTAGCCCAGATTGCCTCAGATGTATCACAGGCAGAGGAAATCCTGAAGGACTTGCAACATCAATGACGGAATTAAAGGAAAAATGCCTCAGTGCTGGTGCTGCCTTCCCTGGCTTGCAGTTTGTTTGCCTTCACTGTTTGCCTAACATCTGAGTGAACCTGGTAGTCACATCTTCACGTGATTTTTCTGTGAGTTCAGTGTTTGGTGTTCAAAACCTTCCCACTTTGCTCCACTGCTATAACTGAAGTTCCACAAGTAGCAGGGGGAGCTACTGAGGAGTTAGCTAGGTGGTCATCAGTGTCATCACACTTGTTTTCCAGCTGGGCAAGAAGAACTACTTGCAGTAGCACAGAATCATAACATAACAAAATAATTTTGGTTGGAAGAGACCTTTAAGATCATCAAGCCCAACCATTGACCCATCACTGCCAAGTGCACCGCTAAATCATGTCCCTCAGCACCACATCTACACAACTTTTAAGTCTTTCCACACATGGCGAGACCACCGCTGCCTTGGGCAGAAAAAAATAGACCTTTGGCTACTCTGTACCATCTCTGCCATCAAGATGGAATGGTGGTGGAAGTTGAGAGGACAGAGAGTAATGAGGTTAATCATGGCCTGGGCTTATAGCTCTCCACAGGTTCCCTCTTGTAACTGATGGAAAAGGACTGTAACTATGATGAGAGTATTTTCTATGGGGAGATCACCTATCTGGTGGTTGTTAAACATGGACTCTTGCAGTGAAAGAGGTCTGCTGTCCATTTATTAGAGGCAGGAAAGCATCCTTAGCTGTCCGAAGAAATCAGAACTGTGTAAATGATGATGTCTCCAAGCTTTTTAAGTGAGTTAAGCTCCTGGCACAAGACTGAGGTGAAGGACTGTGTCCAAAGAAGAGCAAAAAAACTGGTGAAGGGTCTAGAGCACAAGCCTTGCAAGGAGCAGCTGAGGGAACTGTGGTTGTTTAGCTTGGAGAAAAGGAGGCTGAGGACATACCTTCCTGGAGGAATTAAGAAGATGTGGTGCTGAGTGACACGGTTTAGTAGTGACCTGCCAGTGCTGGGTTAACAGTTGAATTTGATGATCTTAAAGATCTCTTCCATCAAAACAATTCTGTGATTCTGTGACTCCATGGGTAAGGAAGAATGGAAAGGACCCAAGTAATTCCTGTACAGCTCTGCTCTCTGTGCCTCAAATAACAATTGTCTGCTCGTATTGCAGAAACTGCCAGAACAGCATCATTATTGCATTGATAGCTTTGATTTCCTTTGCTATGAACACCCATCTAGTCCTTCAGCACCTTTTCCTCTTTCTTTCAGGGCAGAAGCAGGCAGAGTAGCCACACAGGTATTAGGAGCAACAGCATGGCTTCAGATTTGCCCTCTTCCTCTTTGTTGTCACTTCACTTGCATGCCACAAAAACCTTATACTTGTTTTTCAGCCTTCCCTCCAAGCCCTCAGAAAGAGGGCTGTCTAGAAGACCACTTAACATTTCCAAAGCTTCCTTCAGGGGTTGGTATGTTTGTGTTGGAGTTTACCCACCCCTCTTTGGAAGAAAAGGAGATGATTGGCTTGGGTGGTTCTTTTTCTAATAAGTAGGTTTTGCTTAGCTGCAGATGTCACTTTGAATCCAGAAACTATTTTCTGAATTGCTTCTGCTCTTCCTCGGAGTCTCTAGATGCTTATCCCCTCTTTACCTGGTGGCGCTGGTTGAATCCAAGTCTATTGAGCATTTCAAAGATCATCACTTCTCTTAGGATTTACTTTTCACTGTTTGAAGTCACTACAGGTTAAAGTTGTTTACTCCAGCGCCTTATTTTCTCCCCAAGTTTTAACCTTTCTTTCAGTTGAGCAGGCACATCAAACCAGGTGTTCACTGTAAATTTGAAAGTCTGGTGTTTATAAAGGAGAAACCCACCATGAAAGCCATGAATTCTGTAAGAACAAATCCTGGTTAACTGAAACCCCAAGACACAGAAATTTCCATCTCATGCCAACCTGTAGAAGGCACACCGTGTTTTGCAGTAGTATGTATTTAAATGATTGCATTAGCAGGCCCTGTTAAAGGAGATGTTCTAGAGAAGATTGGCTATAATATGATTATTATGTCTTGTTGGTCTCTAATGATTTTAAAATCCCTCTAATAAGGATAGTAATAATACATCTTCATTTATTCATCATTCCACTTCAAAGCTGATTTCCAGGGCAATACATAAGAGCTGTAATAATGTAAACACCAACGAAGAACAAAATGCCATGATAGAGCCTTGAGTGTTGTTGATTTCAGCATATGTTTTAATCTTGTAACAGCTCTTGTAGATTAATTTTGTTTGTTGCTTTTTAAAAAATCATGAGATTTTGGGGAGGACATTATTGATATAATTTTAGGATCTAAGGAAATAAACTGGCACTGTGATTTCTTATGGAAAACCTCCTCAGTTTTAGAATGTGTTTATTAATCTGAGATGTTTATGTGAAGCTCTTGGTTGAGGCTAAACATGGCAAGTAAGAAAACTCTGGCAAATGCAGAATTGTCTGTGCTGCAATTTGCAGGTAGGATTTCTGTCTTAAACAGCAACTGCGATTGCTAAACCAGTCTAAATAAGGCTGAGCAGAAAGCACGAGAATTTACAGACCAGTTTATGTCAGGGCATCAAGGAGAATGCAAGAAAAGGAGATCTTTAGCATTGAGGTGGTGTGACGAGGGTGAAGAGCTGGTGAATGCATGTAGTGTCCAACTGATTACACCTTGTGATGTGTCTTCACAGTTTTCCTGGTTTGTATTGCAGACCCACCTATGCTTTAGAGATCACAGAATCAGATTGTTAGGGGTTGGAAGGGACCTCCAGAGATAGAATCATAGAATCATAGAATGGTAAGGTTGGAAGGAACCTCAAGGATCATCTAGTTCCACCCCCCTGCCATAGGCAGGGACATCTCCCACTAATACAGGTCACTCAAGATCATTGAGTCCAACCCTGCCTGCCAAAGCAGGGTCACCTAGGGCAAGTGACACAGTAGTGCATCCACAAGACTTTTGAAAGTCTCCAGAAAAGACTCCACAACTCTGGGCAGCCTGATCCAGGGCTCCAGGACCCTCACAGTAAAGAAGTATGTGAAGGTTTGGGAGTTCCCCCACCCCCCCACACTTTGTAAAATGACCCAGACTAGCACTCAGTCGGCTGGAAGTTAAATGCTGAAGCTCTATTTACAGCTCAGCACAATGTACAGCAGATATTTACACTATATACAGAATATTTACAGAAATATACAAGTAAAAGGTAATACAGCAACACAACTCCCCTCCCAGAAATCAGAGACCCCAGGAGGGGCTCCCAACCACCCTTCCACCTTCTCCCCACCCCTGTACCTTACCCCAAGGTTTGCCTTACGTGCAAGGTAAATTAGGAGGATCGGCCAAGGGGGTTAGAAGAAAAGTGGTTAGTGAGGATTAATCAGCAGAGGAGCCAGAGCCCAGAAGCTGCTAGATCCCACCAGCAGCTCCTGCTCAAGCAAGCGACAGAGAGAGACTCCCTTATCTATTGTTTTGGTTAGTGTTCCCAAACAATTCTCCAGCAAGCCTATGAGTGAAGCAGACATCATGATGTTTTCCTTTCACAGCCTATAGTGTAATTTTGTCTATTAAAATACTCTAATTAGCCTCAAACCAGCACAAAGTATTTCCTCAAATCGAGGAGGAACTTCTGTTGTTCCAGCTTGTGCCCACTGTTCCTTGTTCTATTACTCGGCACCACTGAAAAGAGCCTGGCACCTTCATTCTGGTAACGAAGCTGGTGAAAGGTCTGGAGAACAGATCTGGTGAGGAGTGGCTGAGAGAACTGATGTTGTTTAGTCTGGAGAAAAGGAGGCTGGGGAGAGACCACCTTACTCTCCAATTCCCTGAAAGCAGGCTGGAGCCAGGTGGGAATTGATCTCTTGTTCCAAGTAACAAGTAATAGAAGAGGAAGTTACCTCAGGGGGAATTTTAGGTTGAATATTAGGAACAATTTTCTTCACTTGAGAGAGTGATTAAGACCTGGAAGAGACTGTCCAGTCCACTAGTGGTTAAAAAAATGTGCAGATGTGGTGCTGAGGGACATGGCTTAGTGGTAGACTTGGCAATGCTGGGGTAGCAGTTGGACTCAATAACCTCAGAAGTCTTTTCCAACCTTAACAATTCTATGATTATGATTTCAGCAGCTGATGTTATAACACAAACCTTTCTTCAATGCTTGAAAGCTTCAGAAGAGCATATGAGGGTGTTAGATCCTAGGACTGAAGTGCACCAGCATTTCCCAGAATTATATTGGAGTCCATTTTCCCTCACTTGTTAAATTCAGTTGAGAGGAGATGTTTTCAGTTTAACAACACCTTTGTTTTTATTCACTCTGCTCCAACCCAGTTTGGTAATAACCTCTTTCTTATCTAAGTAAACATTGCTCAGTCCTAAACACATTTCAGGAAGTGAAGGAGAAAAACAGAACTAAAAGCCAGGATGGTGTTAGGTTCTGGTTCATGTGGAAAATGACATAGAATTGCATTTGTTATCTAAGTTTATGATGTGTTTGTGTAACTCCAACAACGCCATTTGCAAGTCAATCATTTACTGTTTTAAACTCATAAGGAAACAACAGTGTTTAAAACAAAAAACTGTCAAAACAAAACCAAACCCCACCCTCAGGTTTTGGCTGGTGATGCCTTGATGATCAATTCTTTGCCACAGGAGCTAGAACTCTGGATTTTCACCATTTGTGAAGAAAAATGACTTGGTTCTAGCACTCTTTTAGAGCAGGTGCTGCTTTTGCAATGTAAGAGTAGTACCAAAACAAGCTCTTCAACTCACTTCAGCAGGTCTAATGATCTATAAAGAGATGTAGAAAGATTGAAGAGCCTTTTGTAGGTGTAAGGAACCAGCATCTCTTCTGGAGTAAAAGCAGGGTTGTCTCATGATGGATCATAAACTGGGAGTCCTGGGTGGCTTCCAGTGCCTTCACTGTTGAGGTGCAAGTCCCATGGAACCTAAACACAGGCCAGAGCTGGGTGCAGGTGACAGGGTCTGGTAGCAGCCCCAGGCGTGGCAATGAATCAGGTCTAAGGTCCATCCAGGTAATGCAGTGAGGAGCAGCTAGAGACAGGGCTGGAGGTCAGGCTAGAGTTTGTCAGAGGACTTTGTTCAGAAAAGAGGATACCTATGACATAGGGTTGAGGTCCCTCAGGGTGCTGGGACCAGGGGCAGTACCAGAGACACAGACTTGCCCTGGCAAGACTCAGCTGAAACTGAACTTCTGGATCTATGGATGGAAGGTGCAGAGTGGAGTTTAATGAGGCTGGTCATGGCCCATTAGTGCACTCAAGTCCCTGACAGCACCCGTCCATTTGTTGTGAGCTTCACGTAATTGTGATTGAAATATATTGCCCTTTTCTTCCTCCTTTTGCTTTTACTTGTAAGTGAAGAAATGCTAGTCTGGTGGCCCTTAGGGGTGACATCCAATTCAATGGAAAGGTTCCTGCAGGGTCCCAGAAGACACCTTGCCAATTTTAACAAGATTGCTTTTTAGCATCTAGTTTTACTGATCCAGCAGTGAAGCAAACTAGTTCAGAAGTAGTGGCAGAGCAGCTCTTCACATACCTGGGTGTTGGAAAATTGCTTGGTTGTAAGTTGTTTCAGGGTTGTAGAGCAGCAGTGGTTTAAGATGTTCATTGGTTAGGTAGAGTGTTTCCTGTGCAACTCATTGCTAGTGATAGCAGTGTGGTTCCTGCTCAAGAGTAGTTTAAGAGCCTGTCCCCACCCTGCAGTGCTGTATACATTGTGATGAGTAAATCAGGTTTGATGGCACTCAGAGTCTATCAGGACTGGGCATGACTGAGATGGCAGCTGTCTGGTACAGACTTGTCATATATCCTGTCCCTATCTTCTTATCTTATGCAGCAGCTGCTGCTTCTTTCAAACTATTGCCCTTACAGCTACAGAAGCCTTATGCTCAAGGCAAAGTACAAAGAAAGGAGAAGACACTAATCCTCAGAAGCTGGTCACATCCACCACTGATCAGCAAGCCTGTGCTAGGGAGAAGATCAGCTGAGGAGATGCATAGAGGCAACTCACTTGTCCTTACATGCTGGAGGAGTGTTCTCAATGGTTGGCAGGGTGAGATTTTGCAAGGGTGCACCCTCTGCTTCATTGCAGCCCTACATGGGGAGGCCCTGCACTAATACCAATCGAGTGGCTCATTTGCCAGATAAAGCCTTTCTGCTCTTAATCACAACTCCTGGCAGGAAGCAACAAATGAGCAATGAAGAAAAATGGTGCATATTTGGAGTTCTGTCTCCTGTTATTTCAGTTCTTTCCTTTGAACAAGATCAGAAAGACCCTAAATGAGATTACTTTCCCAAATGGATAGCAGATCTCCGATATAGGCATGTTGCTGAGGTTTTCCTACATGTCAGCAGAGAACAATTGACTATAATGTTGATTGCTCAATGGTAGGAAGGCTCTGCAGAGGGATCTAAACAAGCTGGATCAGTGAGCTGGGCCCAGTGGGATGAGATTCAACAAGGGCAAGTTCTAGGTCCTGTGCTTGGATCACAACAACCACATGCAGTGCTTGGAGAGGAGTGGCTTGAAAGCTGCCTGATGTGGTGAGACACTGGAACAGGTTGCCCAGGGAGGTTGTGGCTGCTCCCTCCCTGGAGGTGTTCAAGGCCAGGTTGGACGAGGCCTTGAGTGACCTGTACAAGTGGGAGGTGTCCCTGTCTATGGCAGGGGGTTGGAACTAGATGATCCTTGAGGTCCCTTCCAACCTTACCATTCTAGGATTCTGTGGAAAAAGGCTAGGGGCTAATGATTGGCAGCCATCTGAACATGAACTAGCATGTGCCCAGGTAGCGGAGAAGGCCAACAGCATCTTGGTCTTGATGGGACATAGTGCGACCAGTAGAACCAGGTCAGCAATTGTCCCCCTATACTGAACACTAGTGAGGCAGCACATCAAATACTGTTTTCAGTTGTGAGCCACTTACTCTAAGAAAGATACTGAAATGCTGGAGTGGGTCCAGAGAAGGGCAGCGAAGCTGGTGAACAGGTCTGATGAGCAGTGGCTGAAGGAACAGGGGTTGTTTATCCTAGAGAAGTGGAGGCTGAGGGGAGACCTTCTGGCTCTCTCTGACTCCCTGAAACTTGCACATTGAACACAGCCTTGGTCGAAAATCTGGGCAGATAATTTTGCTATAGGAAAACCAAGGAAAGAGGGGACAACTCCTACCTTACTTCTTTGTGAAATCATTAATTTCTTATTTTTTGTCTTCCCTAAGAGTGAACTTCTCACAGTATCACCAAAGTTGGAAGAGACCTCAAAGATCATCAAGTCCAACCCGATAACTTGAGATTGCTTGACCTGAAGGGGGCCTACAGGAAGGCTGAAGAGGGACTGTTTACAAAGGCTTGTAGTGACAGCATGAGGGACAGTGGTTTGAAATTAGAGAAGAGCAGATTTAGATTGGATGTTAGGAACAAATTCATTACTACAGGGATGCTAGAACACCGAAACAGGTTGCAGAGGGAGGTAGATGAGGCCCCGTCCCTGGAGATACTCAAAATCATTCTTGATAAGTCTCTGAGCAACCTGATCTAGTGGAGGATGTCCCAGGTCACTGTGAGGGGTTTGGACTAGATGACCTTTGGAAGTTCTTTCCCACCCAAAACCATTTTATGATTCCATCAAGTAGAGTAGATATCCATAAATTAACTAGATAGACTTCAGTCTCTCAAGTTGTTGTCTTCTGGTAATCATCTTGCAGTGTTTACAACCCCTTATCATGGATACTTGATGAGGGAAATAGTCTTCAAAGTCATTCTACCTAGTGTATTTATGCAGACCTTCTCTGCTCCAGCTGCTCTTGGTTATCTGCTGTGCAGCAGTGTCTGCTGGGTTTACTGTGATTCACACGTGGTCAGGCTCAGCACTTTTAGTGAGGATTAAGAAGATGCAGAGAGAAGGTGAACCAAGGTGGAGAAACAGTTGTTGCCTTTGTTTTGGGGGGAGAAATTAATCACGGGCAGGTCATAACTTCCTCACTTCTTAGTTTCTGTGGACAAAAAGTTCACTGAGAGCCAGCAATGTGCCCTCACAGCCGAGAAGTCCAATGGCAACCTGTCATGCTTTAAGAGGAGTGTGGCTAGCAGGGCAAGAAAGGTTCTCCTCTTCATCTGCTCTGCTTTGGTGGAATACTGCATCTAGTTCTGGGTTTTCCAATTCAAGAAGGACAATGAACTACTGGAAAGAGTCCAATGGAGAGCCACTAAGATGCTGAGGGTGCTGGAACATCTGTTTTCTGAAGAAAGGGTGAGAGACCAGGAGGAGACTGAGAGGTTCTCACTAATGCCTATAAATATCTAAAGAGTGAGTGTCAAAAGGATGGATCCAGGCTCTTCTCACTGTTGTCCACTGACAGGACCACAGACAGTGGACACAAACTGGAACCCAGGAGGTTCCGTGTAAACATAAGGGAAAAGTTCTTCACTGTGAGGGTGAAGAATCCATTCCCTCTTAGCCTATCTCTACAAGCCCTTGTAAAAAGTCCCTCCCCAGCTTTCTTGTAACCCGCATTCAGGTACTGGAAGGTTGCTCTAAGGTCTCCCCAAGAGCCTTCTCTTCTCCATGTTTAGCAGCCCCGAACTCTCTTAGCTCATCCCCACAGGGAAGGTACTCCAGCCTTATGATCATCTTCATGACCTCCTCTGGACCTGTTCCAACAGTTCAATGTTTGTGTTCTGTGATACTGGGAAATGGCACAAAGACACCTCTGATTTAAGATGGTGAACCTTAAAGGTTTCAGGAATGATCTTGGTATAATGAGGGGGGGAAAAAAATCAGTGTAGGATAATTTTTTTCATGGATGTCTCCTAAATAGGATGAATGTTGTTATTTATTAAAATTGTAGTTTTCTACTCTTTTACATTCAGTCATCTTTGCACTTCTAGCATATCTTAAATGTGCCTGCTCATGGATTATTTGCATGAAGTGGCTTTGATGTGGTTGCAAGACAGTGGGCTAGCAAAGGGGATGAGTACTTCTAATTTCCTGAGCAGATTATGCTCATGATGACCATAAGGACAAGGGAAGAGATTATTAGCACATGATGTTGTGGAAGAGCACTAACCACATGATGCAGAGAATCAAAGGTTCATAGAATGGTTTGGGTTGGAATGTACCTCTAAAGATCATCACCCCCTGCAGTGAGAAGGGACGTCTGTAACTAGAGGAGGTTGCTCAGAGCCCTATGCAACCTGACCTGGAATGTTTCTAGGGATCTACCACCTCTCTGGACAACCTGGGCCAGTGTCTCACCGTCCTCGGTGTCAAAAATGTCTTCCGTCCTGTCACCAGCACAAGGCCCTGATAAAAAGTCTGTCCTCAGCTTTCTGATCTAATCCTTTAAGCACCGTAAGGCCACCAGAATGTCTCCCTGGAACCTTCTTTTCTGCAGGCTGAACAACCCCAGCTCTCTCAGCCTGGCCTCACAGCAGAGGGCATCCAGCTCTCCCAGCATTGCTGTGGCCTCCTCTAGCCCCAGTCCAACAGATCCCTGTCTCTGCTGTGATGAACACTGCAGGTGGGGTCTCAGCAGAGCGGAGCAGAGGGACAGAATCCCCTCCCTTCACCTGCTGCCCACACTGCTGGGGATCTGCCAGGACATGGCTGGCTCTGGGCTGTGAGTACTTGGTGCTGTCTCATGTCCAGCTTCTCACCCGCTAGCATCCCCAAGTCCTTCTCTGCTGGCCAGACTTAATTTGTGGCTTGACATAAATGGTAAGATGGAGATGTGAAACCAGACTTCTCCTGTGACTGCATGGGACTGTGACCCAGGCAGTCCCTCACTGCCTGTTGTCACCTTGATTCTGGGAACTTCTTCAGGGTGTTCCCATTGTTACTGTCGATTGTTTGAAGGATACACCTCCAGCAGAGCCCTGTGAGTGGTATATGTTTGCTTTCAGGGTTTCAGATAAAGCTTCTGCAGCATAGATGCTGCTCAGGGAAGTAGGCATCTTTCAGAGATAACTCTGAGCATCATAACCAGAGTAAAAGATTAATCGTTCCAATAGGTTAATTTTGTAGCTCTTCGAGTGGCCTGTAAGTAAAGTAATGTAATTAACTTTTGTATCTTTTGCATCTGGAAATGTTTGCTGTCTTTTATAAATCAAATTTTCATTAGTTCCCTCCTCTCTTGGTTTACAGAAGTTCTTACAGTGAGAAGATCATTTTGCTCATACTGAATCTCCAGTAGGTTTCTGGTCCTAGGTAATTATTCTGTCCCTTTCATAAAGCAATTAATAACAATGAAATAGCTGTGGCTTTACAAGTATTCTTTGAGGTGCATGAGCAGTGAAAATTTGATAGACTAACATTAATAAAAGAAACCCAGAAAGGATGTGAAAATCCATTTTGAGTCTTGTTGCGGGGCAACACTCTCACTTAATAGTTGATTGAGGATGGATTTACTTCTGAAGTAAAGAGGAATTGGGGTTTATATCGACAAGGAAATGGAAGAGTCTTTGTCATGGATTTGCAGTAATTGGAAATGTGTAATTTTAGTGCTAATGACTCTTTTTTTTTTTTTTTTTTTCCCCAATGAACTCTTGGGGTGGCTCAGTTCAGGAGGCGTTATTGATGTCTACAGCAATTGGTTGATATGTTAAAGACACTGGGAGCAGCAGGAGCTCCATTGCCATACAAGGGATGCTCACAGTAATGGTTTATTGGGAGTTCTTTTCTGGTATCTGAATGGTCCTTGACAGGTTCTGTGCTGAAAAAGATAAATGTTTTGAAGTGCAGTACATAGATGGATGCCAGATAAGGGAGAGTCAGCAGAGACTGAGAGGTTCACTACAGAACCTCACATCAGGGTGGGGGTTGGAAGGGACCTTTGGTGATCATCCACTTCAACTCCCCTGCTAAAGCAGGGTCACCCATTACAGGTTGCCCAAGATCACAATGTCTGAGCAGGTTTGGAACCTCTCCAGACTCTCACAGCAAAGAAGTTTTTCATTGTGGTGGTGGAACCTCCTGTACTCCAGTTTGTGCCCTTTGTCCCTTGTCCTGTCCCAGGACACCACTGCAGAGAGTTTGGCCCCATCCTTTTGCCCTCTACCCTTTAGCTATTGCTAAGCACTGATCAGATCCCATCAGATTAATGGTGCTGAAAAGCCTAAAGAGAATGAAAGCTTTAGTTCTTTATGGGTTGTTTTTTTCCCTTTCATCCCTGGCTGTGCTGTCCTGTCTAGACAGGGTGAGGTGACAACTTTGGGGTTGCTGTTGAGATAGTTTCCTGGTTACAAGTGCAGAGAGGTAAGAGGATGGCACCTGCCTCTCATCAGTCAAGTCTACAAGCCTACAAGCCTCTTCCACTTACAAACTTGCTAGGTTTTTGCCATCTAGTTGAATTGTAGGATGAGTTTCAGCCCTTCTTGTGTTGCAGTTCCTGTGACATTTACAATTCAGGGCCCCAGCCATTCTTCTTCTGTTTTGTCTCTCTCTTCCACAACAAAGAAATGTATGGCTGAAGATAAGGCAGCATGTGCACAGGTGGCCAAGAATGCCACCAGCACCCTGACCTGGATCTGCAGTAGCATGGCCAGTAAGGCCATGTACTCAGCACTGGTGAGGCAGCACCTCCGTGCTGCATTCTGTTTTGAAGCCCTCACACTAAAAAGAGCGTTGAGGGGCTGGAGCGGGTCCAGAGAAAGGCAGTGGAGCTGGTGGAGGGTCTGGAGAACAGGTCTGTTGAGGAGCAGCTGAGGGAACTGAAGTTGTTCAGAAGTTGTTCAGAAAAGGAGGCTGGGGAGAGACCTGGTGCTGAGTGGGGATCAGTCTCATCTCCCAATCAGCAAGTGACAGGACAGGAGGAAATGACCTCAAGTAGCACAAGGGAGGTTTAGGTTGTACATTAGGAACAATTTCTTCACTGAAAGGGTAGTTAAAGCCTGGAAGAGGCTGCCCAGGGCAGTGATGGAGTCCACATCCCTTGAGGAATTTAAAAGCCTTGTAGATTTGGTGCTGAGGGACATGGTTAAGTGGTGACCTGGCAGTGCTGGGTTAGTGGTTGGACTTGATGGTCTTAAAGATCTCTTCCAATGAAAATAATTCCTTGATTCTATGGAAGTGAAGCCAGTGCCTGAAACTTTTATTTTTCAGTTCCTGACAGTCAAAAAGTATTTTCTTCAGGGCAGGGTCACACAGTTTTGTTTAAAAATAAGTTTATATTGTTTAAATAAGTGGTAAGTGCTGAACTTGCAGCTTCTCCACTGTGCAGGGAGGCTTGTATGATGAGTCTGGCTCTTGCTGCTCCTCTGTCGAGGTGCAGGGGCAGGGTGACGTAACTTTGATCCTAAAGCCTACCTGCTGCCTTCAGACAAATGGCAATATTTTCGAGACATAGACCTTTTTGCTTTCCTCCTGTCTGTTCTCTGAATTAATCTCTTTGCTGCTTGTTTCCTCTCCTTCTTTCATTTCTCAATTTGAACTTTTTAGTGGGTTAGATAATTGCATTTACTGAGTATTCTTCCTGCTGAGCACCGTCGCTGTCTTCTCCTCCACCTGAGAAATGGTTTCCTTTGAAAAACCTGGCATCTAGCTCAAAGTTATGTGTTAATTAAATGCAAAGAAAGGTGAGTTGTTTGTTTTTTTCAAGTGTGTGTGTGTGTAGAGAGAAATATAAGTGAGTTGTATAGCTTCAGCAAGCAAAAGTCTGGATAGCTGAAAGGTAGCTATGAGTGCACACCACCAGCCCTGGGTTTTGGCCAGTTAATTACAGACAAGCTCACAAAAGTCTTTAATTATACCATCACATGGTGGTTTTTCTCAATACCATGTTAGATACAGAGTTTCCTTGAATCTTAGATATCAGTGGGAGTCTAAAATATCTGAAGATTGTATTGCGTAATGCTTAGAGGACAATTCTTGTGAGGAGTGGCAGAGGAAAGTGGGCATGTTTACCTTGGAGAAAAGGAGGCTGAGAGAGAAGATCTTCTGTCTCTCTCTTTTCTCAGAAGGAACAAGTGACATGATTAGAGGAAGTAACCTTAGGTTGTGCCAGGGGAGGTTTAGGTTAGATATGAGGAACAATTTCGCCCCCAAATGGGTTGTTAAACCCTGGAACAGGCTGTCCAGGGCACTAGTGGAGTCCCCATCCATGGAGGGTTTTCAAAGATGTGTAAATGTGCTGAGGAACATGGTTTAGTGGTGACCTGGCAGTGCTGGGTTAATGCTTGACCTTGATGGTCCTAAAGCTATTCACCAAAATGATTCTGTGATTAAAGAGGGTAAAAGGGAGGCAGAAACCATGTCCTTAGTAGAAACTAAGTGGCTGTTGAGGGTGTCCAGGTTGTATTTTTAAATCTTTTTCTGAGGTAATGAAATGGCTGATGAAGCTGTGGTACCTTTCCCTGTGGATGAATCAGCTACTGGCAATGTGTACATGGCCAGAGGGATTCGTTGGTGGGTTTGACCTTCTTTGACAGGAAGCTGTGTTGGAGCAGAGCAGCAGCAGAGCATTAAGCATTGCCTTCTTTCCTGAGGCCCAAGAGGGCTCAAGTTTTCTGATCTTCTTTCTACCACATGCATACACTATTTTTAGGTGGGTTTAGGTACTCAGTGTTTTTCACTTGTTTATGCATCTTGCCATACTTCCTCTGTTCCAGCTCATACCCGTTGTTCTTTGTCCTGTTGCTGAGCACCACCATAAAGAGCCTAGCACCTTCATATTGACACCCATCCCTCAGATATTGATAGACGTTAATAAGGTCCCCTCTCGGCCTTCTCTTCTCCAGACTAAACAGCGTTGGCTCTCTCAGTCTTTCTTCATAGAAGAAATGCTCAAGTTCCTTCATTGTCCTTGTAGGTCTCTGTTGGACTCTAACCTGTAGATCCCTGTCTCTCTGGAACTGGGGAGTCCAAAACTGGACACAATATTCCAGGTATGGTCTCGCCAGGGCAGAATAGAGGGGAAGGAGACCCTCCCTAGACCTGCTGTCATGTGTCAAATTCAAACATGAAACCTATAGAAACAAGGGAGCTATGTTATCTGCCACTCATTAGATCAGGAAGAAAAGAAATCAGATCTGAGATATGTGAACTGAGGCACTGGATGAGCAATGGCATTGCAGGCTTTGGAATGGCACCTCTGTCTCACACTGAGATACCCAGAGGACTGAGAGCTGCCGGCAGCTGGCGGCACTGAAAACTTCTGACAACATTAGTGAAGGATGGGGTTAATATGTCAGTGTGAGTTTTTGTGCTTCTGCAGCAACACAGATCAAGATGATGTCCATTAAAGTTAATGGAGCTGTGCACCTGTCAAATCTGTTGGCCTGAGGGGAATGCTGTTGTGATTTAGGCTTGGAAAAGGGCAGTAGAAGGGAATTTACTAAATTTTTTTAAGCAGGTTTCACCCTTGAGGGAGTTACGTTTCATAAAGCACTGAAAAGACCTACCTTTATCCCACCTAGCTTTAGGGCAAGTGTCCTTCCAATGCTGCAGAAGTCCCTCATGTAGGGTGTGGGTTTTGTTATACTGAATGCCTTTGTCTCCTTTTTCCCTCCAAAAACCCAACACTGGCAGTCACATCTGCCTTGTGCAGAAGCAGTATTTAGCATTCCTTGGGCACGTGTTAGGGTTGTGTAGGAAGAAGAAAAAATACTTGAGGGTGGTCTTCCCAGATGTGCTGTGATTTTTGTGGTACATTCAGAGTTTTCAGCAGCTTTGCTGTCAGATGATTTCTATTTTGTTGGCAGAATCAGTGTGGTGTTTGTGCATTTATTCTCTGTTTAATATCTGATGGTGTCCACTGCCTCAGCTTCCAGCACTGGCTGTATTTTAGACTGGATTAAGGGAAGGTTTCATCATTTGGAATATCTGAGTGAGCATTTGCAGATAGTTCTTGGAGACAAAAAGGGTTGGCTCATTTCCTTAGCTAATTTTTTTGCATGTGGCTCACATTAGTAAAACCAGCATGATCACTAGATCTGGAATTGCCCGCAAGTTGATAGCTTTGAGAGTTGATGCAAGAGGAAGACAGCAGGCTCCTCACTCAATGCTGGTTATCTCTGATAAAATTTCGCTCTCAACCCACGCCCAGGTGGATTGGAAATCCAGCCCCACAGCAATTAAGTCAGGACTGAAACAAGCACATAGAATCAGAAGATCCATGTAGATATTCCTTCCTGCAGTGCTGGAAGCTGGAGCTTCAAGCTCAGGTATCCTCCTTTAACTTGTATTTAGTTTGAGGAACATTCACAGGGCTTTTGCGAATCCTTTCTCTTGCCTGTTGACTTCTTTTTGGATCTTTGACATCGCTTCTGCTGTAACCCAAGCAGTTGGTAATCCCATGCTGTAACACAGGTGCAATTATCCAAGTAACTCATCTAATCCCTGCTGTGTTCCAAAACAGTGTGGTCCCACTCAAAGCTGATGACTCTTTAAAGACCCCTGGTGATGGAAAGGCCCTGACCCTGAAGGCTTTCAAGATCAGACTTGATGTGGCCCTGGGCAGCCTAATCTGATTGGAGGTGTCACTGCTGACTGCGAGGGGGTTGGACAAGATGGCCTTTGAGGGTCCCATCCAATCCATTTCAGTCTGTGAATCTGAAGCCACCCAAGCTATCTAATTTTTTCCCTTTGACTGTCTTGCAGTTAAAGATTTTTCCTGATGTCTAGCCTGGCTCTTTCCAGAGTTAAGCTCATGTCCTACCAGTGAGGCTGTGGAGTTGAGAGTGTTATTCCTCCTTTGCAGTGGCACTGCAGGTGATACTTGACATGCTTTTTGTTTAGCATCTAAGCGGCTCACCTACTGTTTTATGTTTCAGTTAAGTTGCATCAAAATCTCTTACGATATTTTACAAATATTTTTAGAACAAGCATTTCAGTCCTTTATCTAAATATAGCTTTTAGCTTTCAAGTCTTTGAGAGGGGGGAGCACGTGGATCTTTGATCCATGGCATTCCTCGTGATCACAGCAGTAGGAGTTCTTGCCGCACCTGGCAGAAATAAGTATGGTAAAGAGGAATTTGTTAGAGAAAAGGTTCAGATTTTGCAGAACAGACGTGTTTCATTATGGATGGAGGGTAAATCTTGGCACATCCTTCCACAGAAATTAAAGAAAAACATGAAGCACAGGAGGATGAAGGTGTAGTTAGAAACTTTCTTCTTGGTGGTGTGACTGAAGTACCACTTCCCTCCTGTCTGATATTTGATCCGGCACTAAAAATAGAGAAGAGAGGCTCACCCATTGTCCTGTTAATGACAGCAGAGCCGAATCTGTTCATCCTTAGATGTCTGAAATGGGAATACAAAGCAGTGCTTTATTTATATATTTTAAAACTTGATGTTTAACAAAAGGTTTCTCCAGAAGTCACAATGAATCCAGACATTCAGTGGAGTTACAGGGTTTTTTCTGGTGTTGTTTTTCTTTATCAGAGCCAGAAATAATGTCATTGCCGATGTTGCTGTGGTAATGGCACTTAGAAAGATGTCTGGAGGTGCTGAAGGAATTTTTCTCATTGGAGCAACCACACTTTTATTTATTTCCCCCCTCCTCTAGTAATTGATGCAATATAATAAGTTGATACATTCATTTATCACTCAAATCATTATTAATGAGAACTGTTTTTCTTTGTTGTGTTGCCATGACAACCGGGTGACATGTTTGAGTACAATTATCTGTTTCCAGATGGAGATCTTCATTCATAAGATTTGCCTACTGAGAATTTTTGCAACATATTCAACTTAAAAATTCTTTCTCCCTTGCCCTTCCAAAGAGTTTGCCGTTAGAGGCGTTTCCGCTTTCTGGCCTGTGTTCTTTGATGGGTTTTGTGGTGGCTGTTACACTCACCAATGTTTCTGTCTTTTATTTGTGACTCCTTTACATTGCTTTTCATTCAGCTCAATGGGGCTGCTTTTCTTCAACTTGGTTTTTGCTGTGGGAGCCCTGTGAACCCATTCCTCCTCCACTGGACTTGGGAATCTTCTTTACTTAATATACCACAAAATGGAGGACAGTACTTGACTCTTGCTTGTTAAAGGATGATAAAGATATATGTTGGATACAAAGATATGTGGCTTATATTAGGGAAAAATTCTTCCCTGAAAGTCTTGTCAAGCCCTGAAACAGGCTGCTCAGGGCAGTGGTGGAGTCCCCATCCATGGAGGGTTTTCAAAGCTGTGTAGATGTGATGCTGAGGGACGTGGTTTAGTGGTGCCCTGGCAGTACTGAGTTAATCATTGGACTTGAAGGTCTTGACGGTCTCTTCCAACCAAAAGGATTCAATGATTGTGCAGTTTCGCTGTATGGATGATACACCACACTCCAAGTGGTAGTGCTCTCAAATCGTTATCATATTCACTGCACAATCACAGAATGATAGGGCTTGGAAGGGACCTCTGGAGGTTGTGAGTCCTACTCAGTTTTTTCATCTGGCACAAGAAAGAAATGCAAAGATGTTTTAGTTTTGGTTTTGATATAAAACCATATGCAGGAGAAAGGTATTACTCTTTAGCAAGGGAAATATGCACGGAACTTTGAATAATTTCCTTTATCCCAAGCTTCTTAGAGTTTTAAAGTTCTTGCTGACTCTAAGAATTAATTAGGTCCTACTTAATCAAGATTTCAGGATTTCTTTGGATTCATTTCTCATCCCTCAGATTAAAATATCTCAAAAAAGCTGTATTTTCTTTAGTAGAAATCAGAAGGTGAAAATCAAAAGATGAATTTAGCATCCTTTATTTCTTCAATTCCAGACACACTCTTAACTTATAAAGCGTAACCTGGTTAGAAACCTTTTTCAACTACCTGAAGTTGTTACTTCTTGGAAAGAAATCAAAGGTCCACTTCTCCAACCTGTCTTTACTCTACTTTTTATATTCAGTTAAAGCCTTTAGTGACAATAAACTCTGTGATACTCTTCAAAGTCTGTCTGTTCCTTGCATTCTTTTGCATTTCACAGAATCACAGACTGGTGAGGGTTGAAAGGCACCTCTGGGGGTCATCTAGTCCAACACTCCTGATAACACAGGGTCACCCAGAGCAGGTTCCCAGTACTGCAAGGCTGGATCTTAGGAAATATTTCCACATGGAAAGGGTTATCACACACTGGTTTGCCTGGGACAGTGGTGGAGTCACCATCCCTGGAGGTATTTAAACAGTGTGTGGACCTGGTGCTTAGAGACATGGTCCGGTGATGACCTTGCTGTGCTGGGTTGGAGATTAGACTAGATGATCTAGTCTAGATTGGATGGAAGGTCTCTTCCATCCGAAGGTATTCTGTGATTCTGTGACCAGGTAGATTTGGAATATCTCCAGCGGAGATTCCACAGCCTCTCTGGGCATCCTGCACCAGGTGTACATCACCCTCACAGCAAAGTTTTTCCTTCTGTTCAGCTGGAACCTCCTGGTCTTCAGTTTGTGCCTGTTGCCACTCGTCCCATCACTGAACACCACTGAAAAGGGTCTGGCCTCATCCTCTTGTCCCCACCCTTTAGCTTTTGCAGAACATTGATCAGCTCCCCTCTGAGGCTGCTCTTCTCCGGGCTAAACGGCCCCAGGGCTTTGAGCTTTTCCTCCTCACAGAGATGCTCCAGGCCTCTCAGCATCTTCGTAGCCTCCACTGTACTCTCTTCAGTAGTTCCCTGTCCCTCTTGAACTGGGAAGCCCTGTCCCTCCTCCTCATGCCTTTAATTATTGGAAGGCCGCTCCTGATACTAGAGGGTGACCTGTGAACAAAATTTTGCAGGTTCAAATACCAACATGTTAGCTATGATTTGATAGTTACTCCTGTTTTAGCAGCTTAGTTTAATAGCTACTGATATTAGGCAGAGGTGGGCTTTTTACTCAGTGCAGTTCAGAAAGTAGATGTTTCCAGGTATGCCTCATTCAGCCTGGGAAGCTGTAGGGCTCGTAGTCAGCTGGCTACTCCTCATTTTTTTTTCTGTGGCAGTGTAATGACTCAGCCATTTTCTCTCCCCTTTGAATGTGGAGTCATATCTATTTAATACCATCCTCCAACAAGTGACTGCTCAATGTGAGCTGATGTTGCCAATATCTTGTATTTGTGCTCCCTAATTTAAGGAAAATATTTTGCCTGTGATAGGAAATTAAGAGAGCTTATGAGTAATACTTCAACCTTGACATCACTGATTTCTTCTACCAAGTAACTAGCGATAGGATGAGAGGTAATGGGCTTAAGGTTGGATATTAGGAAGAATTTCTTTCCCAAAAGAGTGGTCAGGAATTGAACAGGCTGCCCTGGGAGGTGGTGGAGTCACCATCTCTGGAGGTGTTCAAGAACCGTGTGGCTTTCCCTGCAGTGAGACTTGATCGTTGGCATGGTGCATTCAACTGGTCCTGAAAAAGTAATGAAAAATTACTTTTATTTCTGGAAACTTCCTCACTGCTGCATATTTCAGACATGAATTGTCCAGGCATTTGCACTTAGCTTGCGACTGGTAGGATGGAAGGAAGAGTAACATCAGCTGTGCTGTGCTGCACTGATAGTCAAGTAGTTACTGTATTCATAACTAAAATATTGGGGCACAGTACACTTACTAACATTGTTTTAAGTATCTGGAAGTTACATGAGAAATGTGTGCAAAGTTCTTTGCCATCGTTCCAGGGCTACTTGATGCATCTGACAAACAAAGCAGCACTTGAAGGATCTGTGGCTAGGTTCAGTGTGAATTTAAGATTACAGTTTTGAGAACTTTGGTTGATAAAAATGTCTAAAAAACGCTTGTGTGGAGCTCAAGGTGGAAAGGAAGAGTAGCTTAGAAATTCACTGCACCACAAAGGGTGGGAATAGGCTGCCCAGGCATCTCAAATATTACTTATATATCTCCCATGTCTGGGTTGTGATTGTTATCCTCATCTATCCTCTGTCCACAAGTTCTCTAACATCTATTCTCTTTATGAATCCTACACCATTCAGGGAGGTTTCCACTGTAGTTAATAGCCAGAAGAGGTCTAGACAAAACATAGGACTGGGACTGGTTGAAAATGGTTACCTTACTAGTGGATGTGGAGGAAAAGCCCAGGCATTCAATGATTATTTTTTAACTGAGGCTTTAATAATACTGATAGACCTGAGGCTGCCTGGTCCCCTGAGTCAAAGGACCATGAATGCGACAACAGTCACTTTCCATTTGAAGACACCAAATTTGTAAGGGACCAGCTGTATCAGCTGAATGTTCATGGGGCCTGATGAGATTCACCCCAGAGTTCTGAGGTTGTTGTTGGGTGTTAGGGAAGGACACCTCTTGATCATCTCAAAAGTCTTAGGAGCCTGAGGAGGTCCCTGCTGACTGAAAGCTAGCAAATGGTTGAGTCACCAACCCTGGGTGTGTTTAAAGGTCATTTGGATGTGGTGCTTGGGGATATAGTTTAGGAGTGAACCTTGTAGAGTAGGGATGTCTGTTGACTTGGTGATCCTGAGGGTCTTTTCCAACCTGAATGTTTCTGTGATTCTGTGAAATGTTATTCCTGTCTACAAAAAGGACATGAAGGAAGAGCCAGGAAACTACAGACCTGTGAGTCTGACCTCAGTTCCTGGAGAAGGTGATACTGGGTATTATAGAAAGGCATTTAAAGAATAATGCAGTCATCAGGCACAACCATCACAGGGTCACATGGACAGTGCCCTGGTCCACTTGCTGCAAGAAACAATGTCGCCAGGGAAGCATCCCTGACATACAGTTCACATAGGATGTTCTCCTGCCTGGGCAGGTGCTTGGGTTTCGAGCACAGTTAATCTGCTGGACTAAGAAGGAGACATGTCTCAGAGGTTATTTTTGCCACTGAACGTCAGGAGCTCCATACCTTACTCGTGTTTTACAAGGCAGGGTTGGACGTGCCTCTCTCTTTTGGTCTACACGGACTAGCTGCAGCTTGCGCAACCTCCTTTGTGCTATTTTCTCTTTCGCGTCTCTTTTCCTATTCACATCCCTCAGTGCCACCGTGGGAGTTTTATGCTTTTGCAGCGTGTGGGTTTTATTGCTAATCACAACAGAGATCATTGAAGCAGTGAGAAAAATGTGAGTTAGATACTGCAGTCAATCAAGTCCTTCTAATTCCCAGGCTTCATTGTGTTCAGCCTCTTTCGTTTTATGAATTGTCATCTCCAGATGAACTAAATTACATTGATAAAAGGAAAAACCCAGAGCTGTTGTTGTTGTTGTTCACATTTCAGACACTATTATTAGATGTGTAATTCTTCCCTCTGTTTTGAGGTGCCAGAGGTGCTGCTGGTTGATAAATTCACAGGTTTATTATTTAAATGCTAGAAGAATTAAAGCCGATATGGATATGACTCAGCGATAGTTTGGTCAGCAGGACCAGGGCAGGGCTTGTGCCCCTGTACTCAGCAATAGTGAGGCTGCACCTCAAATGCTGGGTTCAGTTTTGGGCTCATCACTCCAAGGACATTGAGGTGCATGAGCGGGTCCAGAGCAATGAGGCTGATGAAGGGTCTGGAGAACAGGTCAAGTGAGGAGCAGCTGAAGGAACTGGGGTTGTTTAGTCTGGAGAAAAGGAGGCTGAGGGGAGTCCTGGTTCTCTATAGCTCCCTGAAAGGAGGTTGGAATGATGTGAAGGTTGGTCCGTTCTGCCAAGTGACAGTGTGAGGAGAAATGGCCTCAGGTTGTACCAAGAGAGATTTAGGTCAGCTATTAGGAAAAATTTCTTTCCTGCAAGATTGGTCAGGTATTGGAACAGGCTGCCCAGGGAGGTGGTGGAGTCCCCATCCCTGAGGGTGTTCAAAAAATGTGTAGACATGGCTCTTGGGGACATGGTTTAGTGAGCATGGTGGTGTTAACAGTTGTGCTTGAGGATCTTAGAGGGCTTTTACAACCTTTATGATTCTGTAAATGGAAAACCATGTTGTAGCTTTAAAAGAAGATTGATTTAGGCTCATTTAACTTCTGCATGCTGTGGTTAATGATTTCCTGAAAACAAACTTCCTTCTAAATAATTCTGATTATTTTTAACAATAGAGCAACCCAGAAAAATCCATTTCGGGTTTGTTTTTCCCTTAGCAAGTGAGATAAGTAGCTTGAAAACCCAAAGAAATAGAATCAAATTCATACTGTTTCTTTTAATTTGCCCAGATTTTGCCTTTTATTCTTAGTGTACTGTGGCTCATTTCATTTTGGATCAGCATTTTCCACTTACATGGGATAAAGTTTCTTTTTTGCATATATCCCGGCTGGAGGGGTGTTGGATGCAAAACTCTGGGGTTTTTTTCTGGTGGGTTCATGTGTTGCAAAGATAACCAGAGCAGAAAGTCAAAGTGTTGGGACTGCAAAAGGACTATGTTTGCAAGCTTGAGGGAAGAACCACTTTCCCCTATATCACTGTTCTCCTGCCAAAGGAAAAAAAAAATCCCTCTGTTTCAAGTTTCAGTGAAGCTGTTTGCTGTGGGATAGCACATGTTTGTTAGATATATTTCAGTACTGGCGCTGGAGCTGGGAATTTAGTATTCCATAGAATCACAGAATGGCCTAGGTTGAAAGGGACCTCAGAGATCATCTACTTCAAAGTCCCTGCCATGGGCAGGGGCACCTCTCAGCTAGACTTGTCTGCTCAAGGCCTCATCCAACCTGGCCTTGGACAGCTCCAGGAAGGGGACATCTACAACCTCTTTGGGCAACCTGTTCCAATGCCTCACCACTCTTGTACTGAAGAACTTCTTCCTAAAATGTAGTGGACAAGCTGAAATGTGCCTAGCTGATGAACATTAAGGGCAAACCAGGAATCTTACTTCTCTTACTAATTTTCTCACTTTGGAAAACATTCTTGTGTGGGAAAAATGGTTTTGGGGGTGGGGAGTGGGGAGAGGAAGATGGTCAGCATGAGTTCCTTTCTCCAGAAATCACTATATGACTGTGCCTTGTGTACCTTTAGCTGTAGCTCCAGTACAACAGGGCAGAAAAACCAAAATTAAACTCAAATGCAATAGCTTTTGGGATTGGGTATTTGGGAGGTTTTTTATACTTGTAACTGAATTTTTAAATAGCCTCCATCAGCATTGCTTTTTAAAAGATATTTTTTCAAAGCAAGGAACACCCATGAGCAGACCTCTCTAGTAACTACTGTACATCGCTTGTTTGCCCACTGATGGTGAAAATGTAGAGAGGATGGAGGAGCAAATAACTCGTTGGTATTAGATCTATTGTACAGGAAATTAGAGATGTGAGGGAGAGTATACACCAGATGTCCCCTATTCGTGGTGCTGTGGCTGTGCTAGACCACAGAGCTACTAGAAACAGCTGTAAATTCTCACTGAAGCTTCAGTCAAGAAAAGCTTCCTTGGTATCAGTCACATTTAAGCTTTTGAAACTATATATGTGTAGTTTTTAGTTACTTTGCTTGATTAGGGTATTTTCTAGCTAGCTGGTTTGGTTTTAGTTTGGTTTTTGTCCCAGCCGCTGAACGACACTGGTTCAAAAAATTTTTTTTCTTTTTTTTTCCTTTTTTTTCCTTTTTGTTTTGTTCTTTTTCTTGGTGCTCAGATGAGTATAGGATCAAACCAGTGGAAGAGGTCAAATACATGAAAAATGGGGGAGAAGATGATCAGAAAATAGCAGCCAGGAACCAAGAAAACTTGGTAAGGATTGAACTTATCGCTTATCTAATGAAATAACGTGGCTCTGCTTTTGTCATGAAATATGCAATGTGCAGCACATTCCAGCTACAGCTTACAGCAGGCGGCAAGAGGATTTCCTCAACAGTCTCAGAACCCTCTGCAGAGCTCCCAGAGAAGGTGCAAAACACAACTCTTTCCTGCTTGTCTTCCTGAATTAGGCTCCACTTGATCTTGCAGTGAGCACTTCCACGAGACCACTCAGTCCCCTCCTTTGCAGATCCAATATACACCCTTTGAAATATGTGTGTCCATATTGCAAAGGGCATGGGAGTAAATCAGCAGTAAGAAAATGACCTACTTATATAGATACTATGTGCTCTGTGCTGCCTGGTGAAATTTTAAAATTCACCAGGAAGGCAGATTGGGATTTAAAAAAAAAAAAAAAAGCAATCTTTTCCTAACACAGCAGTCACAGGAGTCATTTTATATGTTTCTTTTCCCCTGGTTTGAGCACCTTGCTGGCTCATACTTCCACATACAAGAAGGAAATGGCAGGTAAAGCCTTAGTACTACTTGAAATAACTAGGATGCTGTTGATGCAGCTTAAAAATCACAGTTGAGTCACTTCTGGCATTTCTGAGAAGCTTTTTCTTCCCTTCTAAAGATGAGGGAATGTTAACTTTATAATTGGCTGACTGGGGCTTTGCCTGTTTTAACTTTTTGAAGACTTCTTGCAATTATAGTAGTGGGGTACAACATTTTACATCCGGTTCCACTCCTTCATTGCAGCTTTTCGTCAAAATTGTGTGGGGCTTTTCCTTTCTGTTGGTATGACCAAAGGGGAAACATCATCATCAGATTACACATTAACCATTACCACCAGCTGTGGATTTGCCTTGATCAACAACTGGCTGAAGATCAGCCAATGTGTGCCTGAGTGGCCAAGAAGGCCAACAGCATCCTGGGCTGGCAAGTGTGGCCAGCAGGACCAGGGCAGGGGTTGTGCCCATGTAGTCAGTAATGGTGAGGCTGTACCTCAAATACTGGGTTCAGTTTTGGGCCCATCATCCTGAGAAGGACACTGAGGTGCTGGAGCAGGTCCAGAGGATGGCAATAAAGCTGATGAAGGGTCTGGAGAACAGGTCAAGTGAGGAGCAGCTGAGGGACCTGAGGTTGTTCAATGTGAAGAAAGAGAGACTGACAGTAAACCTGACTCTATAGCTCCCTGAAAGGAGGTTGGAGCCAGGTGGAGGCCAGTCTCTTCTCCCAAGTAATGAGTCATAAGATGAGAGGAAATGGCCCCAAGTTGCACCAGGGTGGAGTTAGGTTGGGCACAAGGAACAATGTGTTCCCCAAAAGGGTTGTCAAGCCCTGGACCAGGCTGCCCACGTCAGCGGTGGGGTCCCCATCCCTGGAGAGATTTCAAAGCCAAGTAGATGTTGAGGGGTAGTTTAGTGATGATCTTATAGTGCTGAGTTAACAGTTGGACAGTTAACAGTTGGTGATCTGACAGGTCTTTTCCAGACTGAATGATTCTGTAATCATTGGGCAGCTGCACAAAAGTCAGGATCTTTTCTTCTCCTGAAGATGTCAGTGAACTCCAACAACCTGGATAGTTCATATTCCCGCTTCCAAACACACGTCCTTGAGTTGCACAAGGACACATGCATTGCAGAGCTGATTTTGCTGTCCTAGCCCTATTGTTCAAGTGCTAGTGGAGCAGCAGGGAAGATGATTTCTGCCTCAGTCTCCAGTTGAGGTGTTTGCTGCTTGCCATTATGCATCGCTGATGCCTCAGTGGACAGATCAGCTTCGGCTGACAGCAGGATTTGAAGTGTTCTGGTGCCTTGAAGATCACCTTTTCTGGTGCATCCACAGTGCATTCAGCTTCATCACCACTGTAAGCATGTTTGTTTTGAACTGGAAGATGTGTGACTGCAAGAAATTATTTGGTTGTTTTGTAGACCTCTGCTTTGTTGTTAAGCAGAAAAAAAGGAAAAATGAGTAGAAGGCTCAGGTTTTATGATAAAAAAAATGAAAAAAATTCCAACAGGCTTGATTTTAAACTAACCTTCAGATGTAGTTAAGAGTATTTGCAGAAGGTAACACACCACTTCAATGATGAGGAAGAGTTCAGGGCTGCCCAGGTCTGCTGAGATGGCACAGTTGCTGAAGTATTCACAACTAGGCAGATTTTGCATTTTGGTGAGTGCCTGCTTTCTTGTAGCACCTAATTGTGAACCTGAATGAATTTGGGAAAAGATGTTTCAGCATCACAGTGCTTGTTGTTTTATTATTGACAAGTTATGTTTGATGGAAGCAGTGGGAAAATAGAGCTTAATACAGGATTGGAGAGCTGCTGTAACTGACCTGGCACATCTCTCGGTAGAGGGAAAATACAGTACCACAAGCGAGTCTTCAGTCAGATTATGTACTTTAAAACAAAACCCACCATGCACTCCGAAAAAGCTTTATTTTCCTTTTCCTCATCTTCCTATAAGGAGATTAGATTGTCTGTAATGTATGCAGCTTTTTAATCCAGGGAATCGTCAAGTCGTCGTCACTCCTGGAATTTTTTTCAGGGGGTTCAATGTTTGAGTTCTCCTTTGTAAACATGGTTTAGTTCCCTGCTTAGAAGGTAGGTTAAGCTACCCATCACTCAGGCTTTTCTTTTCTGAACGTGTGAAAAGTTGGCAAGCTCTTACATAATCCTGTCTTCTGATGAGCCATTTCCAGGCAACAGAAATTTTAGGAACAAGGAAAGGCAGTGACAGAAACAACTGGCCCTTTTCTCTCCTCTCTTCTCTCTTAATGCCACGTTTCTTTATTGTCACAGGGTTGCTAATTCACATCTCCCTCAGAAATATGGCCCAGGTGAGATGTATAACTTGAGTGCCATTGTAGGCTTCCCTGGGAACTGCTCCAGTGTAGGTTGTCTTATCTTCTCATAATTCTGCTTGAATTCTGTTATTCAGATGCCACTGGATTTTTTCAGTCCCATTATCATCACCATTTTTGGATGTATTTTGAAGTCTCACTTAAAAAAACCCGAAACATCTCTGCTCAAGTGAAAACAAATCCGCTTCCCTTAGAACCTAGGCTCTTTGATGTGATTCCATCTCTGCCTTTGGTGTTGTGGTATTTCTGATTTGGGGCAAAAAATAAGTGAGGTCAGGCAAGTAGATGCAGAGGATGAGAGTCAGACAACTGTGGTGCTGTGGTCAGGGTCCCAGGCTTTTATTCAGACTAAAGACAGCGCTGGAGATGGCCTGCTACAAGCATAGGTATTCCTGGGACAGACAAGGCTCTGTCAGTGAATCACCATCTCCTCAACTTCAATCTGAGGCTTAGGCAGGGCTCAAACCTTAAGCAAAGCTGACACTGTAAAGCAGAAATACTCCCTAAATGGAAATACAGCTGGGGCTGTCTGCCAGGTGAAACAGAAGATGCTCCATGTGAAGACATTTTCTGGCACAATAAAAGGCCCCCTTGAATTAAATCATAGGCTCTTGGACAGAAGAGGAAAAAGAAAGAGAGATAAAGAAATCCAAGCTTGTTTAAGCCTCTGTCACAGTCAGTTATTGTTTTCCTGACGTTCTCTCATTGACATGATTCACTTCTTTGTCTAGGTTGTTTCTCCAGCTCTCCACTTGCTCTCAGATCCTGGTTTCATTCCTGCTACCTCAGCTCCCAGCATCTTCCTGCCAGGACATCTCCATCATCAAAACAAAGCCAGACACAATGCACTTGGTAGGGAAAATCTTGAGCTGATAGTCAGATGTCCTTGTAAGTGTGATGGTTTGGGAGTTATCTGCCCCCCTACACTTTGTAAAATCACCCAGACTAGGCTCAGTGTCCTTGTAAGCCTGCAGGTGAGAATGGCATGTAGCTGGATGAGGTGTTGGAGATCTGGGATTGCATGGTGTGCTGCCACTCTCTGCTGTTTAATAGCTGTCAGCTAAACGGGAGCATTTGGAGTCAGATGAGCACAGAACTAGTAGACAGATGAAAGAAGTAATTTGTACTATAGACATTTTTTAATCACAAGAGTTGAGCTGGATGTTTGTAAGAAAACATGGAAATCATGCTCATTTTCAAATGAGTTGTGGTTGTGCTGGGAAGTGGATTATTATTCCTGGCAGTAAATAAGCAGCTGTGATAGTTCTTTGTACATTCTGAAGCAGAAGGACAGGCTGTGACGGTCCTGTGCTGGCATGGCTGGGAAGGCAGGCAGGCTGGCTTTGCCCTTGGTGGCCTGGGATCTGGCAGGGTTGTTGACTGAGGCAGAGCTGAGACGATGCTGTCTCCTTGCACAGCTTGGCACCAGGAGGCCAAGTGAGGTCATGAACATCCGCGTGTTAAAAGTAAACTTCAGCTCCCGTGGATCCACAGCAATTCTGCAAAACCCACTGGGCAGAGGTGAGCTCTCCTGCATTTCATAGAATCACAGGATGCTTGGGAGGGACCTCTGGGGATCAGCTAGTGCAAGCTACAGCACCCACAGCACCCTGCCCAGGATCACAGTGTCCAGGTGCATTTGGAAACTCTCCAGAGAAGAGGCTCCACAGCCTCTCTGGGGAGCCTGCTCCAGGGCTCCAGCATCCTCACACTAAAGAAGTTTTTCCTCCTGTTCAGATGAAACCTCCTGTCCCTTGTCCTGCCCCTGGGCATCACTGGAAAGAGTCTCGCCCCATCCTCTTGCCTCCCACACTTTAGCTATTGAGCAGCACCGATTAGGCCTTCCCTCAGGCTGCTCTTCTCCAGGTTAAACAGTTCCAGATCTCTCAGCCTTTCCTCCTCATTGAGATGTTTCAGACCCCTCAGGATCTTTGTAGCCTCCACTGCACTCTTTCCAGCATTTTCCTGTCTCTTGAAATGGGGAGCCCAGAACTTGACACAATTACTCAAGCCGTGGCTTCACAAGGTCAGAGTAGAGGAGAGAGGAGAATCTCCCTTGACCTGCTGGCCACTCTTTTCCGCTTGCACCCCAGGACACCACTGGCCTTCTTGACCATGAGGACACATTGCTGGCTCATGGTGAGCTTGTCTACCAGCACTCCCAGGTCCTTTTCCACAAAGCTGCTTTCCAGCAGGCCAACCCCTCACCTGCACAAGGTGCAGGTGTTTATTCCTGCCCAGGTGCAGGACCCTATACTTGCCCTTCTTGAACTTCATGAGGCACCTTCGCGTTTCCCCATCTTTTTAAAGGCACTGTGTTTTACTTAAAGGTTTTATCATAACCCTTCTCCAAAACAAAGAGACTTTTACCAACGAGTTTACCACTCAGCAAATCTGGACTGGTTTTGGGGTTTTTTTGGTCCTTAAATATTAGCAAAAAGCTGGATCACAAACCACACGTACCAGGTTTTGTGACTTTAGAAAGCTAAAATGCTAAAAATAAGAAAGTATTAATATTTTAAAGGGCTAAATCTATTCTGAAAACCTGTATGACCACAATTAATAATACATTGGACCATTTCTGAAGATCTCTAAATTGTTTGGAAAGGACTCAGAGTTTAGCTCTATGCCATGGTGTTAAATCCAGAGGCTACAATCTCCACATTCTATTTAATGTTCATAATAGGACAAACTTAATTATCTCCCTGTCCATACTCTAACAGGACTAATGGCTTTCCATTGTGGAATTTTGTGGCCAGGAAGAGTAAAATATAAAGGTTTATGGTACTGCTGCAGCTTAGTATTGCTTTGGCAAACTTGAGCTATATGTTTTCCTCTGAAATAGTCTGTGGTAGCACAGAGACCTCTGAAAATACTGAATTTGTAGATTCATAGATACACAGGATAGTATGAATTGAAAAGAACCTTAAAAATAATCTAGTTCATCGTCTAATCCTTTTGTTATAGGCAGGGACACTTCCCATTAGACCAGGCTGGTGAAGGCCTCATCCAACCCAACCTTGAACGCCTTCAGGGAGAGGGCATTCACAACCTCCCTGGGCAACCTGTTCCATTGTCTTACCACCCTCACTGTAAGGAATTTCTTTGTAGTGTCCAGTCTAAATCTACCTTCTTCCAGCTTCAAACCATTCTCCCATGTCCTATCACTGCAAGCCCTTATAAAAAATCCCTCCCTAGCTTTCCTGTAGATCCTTTTCAGCTACTCAAAGGCCATTCTAAGGTCACCCCATCACCCCAGAGCCTTCTCCAGTCTGAACATCTCCAACTCTCTCAGCCTGTCTTCACAATGGAGATTCTCCAGCCCCCTGATTGTCTTCATGGCCTCCTCTGGATCCGCTCCAGCAGCTCCATGTCCCTCTTATGCTGGAGTCAGCAGAAATGAATGCAGTGCTACGGGTGGGGTCTCACAGAACCAGAATCACCTCCTTCACCCTACTGGTCACACTGCTTTTGAAGTTGCCTTCTTGGGCTGCCAGCAGCCATTGCTGGCTCATGTTGAGTTTTTCATCCACTGACACCCCCAAGTCCTTTCCCTCTGTATTGCTCTTGAACCATTCCCCACCCAACCTATAAAGGTGCATTATTTTGTGTTAGGTACTTGACTAGATATTTATGGCAGTTCAAGTTTTGGATGTTTATGTAGCTTTTTCTAATAGATTTTTTTCCCCTCTGCATTGGCACAAAAAGCTGCTTTTTAGGATTTTTATCTGAACCCTCAAAACAATTGGGCATAATCCACTGTTTTGTCCCTACGCTCCGTCTTGAAATTGCGTATTAGAGCTTGAGATGAATTCCTGCTGGAGCTGGAAGAAAATTGCCTCTCTCTGTTGCTCTTGCTATCTCTCACTCCACCTTTAATAACACATACAATGTTTTGCTTCTTGTTTTTACCCAATAAGTATGAATTTTCCCTCCACTTACCTGCAAATGTAATTTTTCGCATGCTGTTATTTCTTGATGGTGTCTTGGAGCTTCGCAGCTCCATTTATCCTTCATCTCTGCAATATTTAGTATTGCAAACCCTCTGTCACTTGTGCCTCCCTGTTCAGCATCAGTTGCCATCTTCTTCAGCCATACATTAAAAGCAGACAGTAGGTATCTTACTGATGAAAAATATCACAGTATCACCAAGGTTGGAAGAGACCTCAGAGATCATCAAGTCCAAACCGTTACCACAGACCTCAAGACTAGACCATGGCACCAAGTGCCACGTCCAAACGCGCCTTGAACACCTCCAGGGATGCTGACTCCACCACCTCCCTGGGCAGCCCATTCCAGTAGCCAATGACTCTCTCAGTGAAGAACTTTCTCCTCACCTCCAGCCTAAACTTCCCCTGGCATACCTTGAGACTGTGTCCTCTTGTTCTGGTGCTGGTTGCCTGAGAGAAGAAAGTTAACCTCCTCCTGGCTACAACCACCCTTCAGGTAGTTGTAGACAGCAATAAGGTCTCCCCTGAGCCTTGTCTTCTCCAGGCTAAACAATCCCAGCTCCCTCAGCCTCTCTTCATAGGGCTTGTACTTGAGGCCTCTCCCCAGCCTCGTTGCCCTTCTCTGGACACGTTCAAGTACCTCAATGTCCTTCTTAAATTGAGGGGCCCAGAACTGGACACAGTACTCAAGGTGTGG
>VWZE01002139.1:229426-277139 GCA_013396675.1 Eubucco bourcierii | reverse complement strand
GCTGCAGAGCCCTTCTGCCCTCCAACCCAGCAACATCAGCCCCCAGCTTGGTGTCATCCGCAAATTTGCTGGTGACTGACTCGATGCCCTCGTCCAGATCATCAATGAAGATGTTAAAGAGGATGGGGCCCAGCACTGATCCCTGGGGCACACCGCTAGTGCCCGGCCTCCAGCTGGATGTGGCACCATTCACCACCACTCTCTGGGCTTGGCCCTCCAGCCAGTTCCTAACCCATCCAAGCCTCGAGCCATCAGCTTAGCCAGCAGTTTGTTGTGGGGGACAGTGTCAAAGGCCCTGCTGAAGTCCAGAGAGACCACATCCACAGGCCTCCCCACATCCACCAGGCAGGTCACCTGATCATAGAAGGAGATCAGGTTGGAGAGGCAGGATCTGCTTAAAAACCTAGGAGTAAATGAAGATTGAAACAAAGATAATAACGATATAAAATATAAGATGTGGAAGGGAAGGCACCTATTTAAATGTTGATATTATACAGAGTATGTAGAATATCTATTATGGATCCGTCAATCATAAACATTTTGTGATATGTAATGCAAATACTGGCATATGTCTGAGTTCTAGGTCCTTTTAGGAAACAGATTTTAATTCTAATGCCAGGTTGCCCAATCTAGGCATTAAAATAAGTAAGGAAGAAGCCAGCTGCCACTCTTTGGGTTACATTTATTGGGAGTTTTGGTGGTGTTTTTCTTTCTAAATTATGCAAAATACCACAAATGCAAATATAAGCATGCACATACAATTAATTTGGTACCTTAAAGTGTTTAAAGACTGCTGGTTACTATCATTATGTAAGCTTTGAATTGCTGTTTGAAGTGTATAACTTTGTTATCACAGCGCTGCTGAATGGTGCCAAAGAGCCCTGTACAATTACAGTTTGTATCATAGAATCATAGAGGCACAGAATGATTTTGGTCAGAAAGGATCTTTAAAGGTCACCTAATCAACCCCCCTGCAGTCAGCAGGAACATCAGCAACTAGAACAGGTTGCTAAACACTCCAAACAACCTGACCGAGAACAGCTCCAGGGATGGGGCATCTGCCACCTCCCTGGACAACCTGGGACAGTGTCTCACCACCCTCAGCATAAAAATTTCTTCCTTCTCTCTAGTCTAAATCTCCTTCTTTGAGTTTACACCCATTTCTCCTTGTCCTGTCACAACAGGCCCTGATGAAATGTCTGTCCCCAGCTTTCTGATCAGTCCCTCTAAGCACTGGAAGGTCATCAGAAGGTCTCCCTGGAGCCTTCTGTTCTCCAGGCTGAACAACCCCATCTCCCTCAGCCTGTCCTCATGGCAGAGGGCTTCCAGCCCTCCCATCATTGCTGTGGCCTCCTTTGGCCTTGGCCCTGACTCTGACAAGTCCCTGTCTCTGATGTACTGAAGACTCGAGGGCAGAATCCTCACCCTCCACCTACTGCCCAGGCATAAGAATAATAAAAAGACCAAGTGATTGTTGCCAGATGTGAACAGGGTCTTGATAACGTGCAGGAACTTCTGCTCTGCTCACCTGATGCGTTTCCTGTAGCCCTGAGAAAAGAGATCAGAGAAGTTGAGAGCTACAGAGCAAAGCTACACCTCCACACGTTTTCCCACAAGGAGAGGCAGCCCATCCACTTTGCCTGGATGCTGCATCAGCCAAATCCTAGGGCCTCAAGGGAGGTCTGTGGAAACAGGTCCCCACAAGCTCCTGCACAGATGATCCCTGTCCAAGCTGCTTCTCTTGGGTTCAAGAATCAAATGTCGGAACAAAACATGCCACTAAAAAATGCAGCTGTGGAATAGGTAAGTAAATGAGAGCCATGGATTAAATTTAAGATAACTTTTAAAAGGTGTGATGAGTGTAATATCCAACTGCATTCTGTTGGTGGTGGTGACAGGGTTCATGTTAGGATAAAATAGGCAGCATCCTGTACCTTGTGGTCAGGCTGGGGTGCTTGTGAGCCTTCCTGCCTGTGCAGTTCCTCCAGGCAAAGCTGCCCAGAGCAGCACCAGAACAGACCTGGCAAAGAAAATGTTGTTCCTCATGTGGGCAAGAGCAGTTTTGGGTTTTACTTTATTAGGTGATATCACAGAAATACTTCTGGGAATTTTTGGTGGACAATGAGTTCACCATGAGCTGGCAATGTATCCTGGTAAACAAGACAACCATTGGTGTCCTGAGGTACATTAACAGGAGTGTGACCATCAGGTTGAGGGAGGTTCTGCTCCCCTTCTTCTCTGTCCTAGTGAAGCCACGGCTGAAGTATTTTGTCCAGTTCAAGGTACAGGGAACTAATATACAGGCCAGTACAGCTATGAAGCTACTGAGGGGCCTGGAACATCTCTGAGGAGGAAAGGCTGAGATACCTGGGACTGTTTAGCCTGGAGAAGAGCAGCCTGAAAGGGGATCTGATCAATACTGCTCAATAGCTAAAGGGTAGGAAGCAAGAGGATGGGGCCAGACTCCTTTCAGTGGTGCCCAGTGACAAGACAAGGGGCAACAGGCACAAACTGGAACCCAGGAGGTTTCATCTAAACAAGAGGAATAAATTCTTTGCTGGAGCCCTGGAGCAGACTGCCCAGATAGGTTGTGGACTCTCTGCAGAAATTCCAAACCCACCTGGACATTGTGACCCCGAACAAGGTGCTGTGGGTGCTCCTGCTTTAGCAGGGGGCTTGGACTGGACGATCCCCAGAGGTCCCTTCCCACCCCCACCACACTGGGATACTGTGTTATAATTGTTTATGGGTTGTATTTCCCTTCAGTTTTCATTAGTACATTCTGGATCACTGCATGTTATACTCCACATAATCCCAAATTCGCTTTCCCAGGGAAATTGAAATTTTAAAAAATCATCTTTTGCTTTGTTTTTTTTTCTCCTAAGTCTGAGATCCTACATGAAGTCTGCCCTATCACTATCACTACTAACTAATTACAACACTTCAGTGTTCATAAGGCAGCCTCTCTAGCATTTTTGGCTGAGATGCTTTTGCAGCTGGAGTAGATGTGCAGGGGAAGGGTATTGTCACTCGAGGCAGCGATTTTAAACGCCCTGCAATTAGCTGATTTCCATATTGCCTGTTTCTTTTCACATTTGCAGTGATAGTCTTCAAAGAAGGCTTCCTCATAATGAATTTATGACAGTTTTAGCTCGTTCCACTTACAGGTCACTGCATATTATACAGACATCAAAGTAAATTATCACTCTGAGTATTAATATTCTTTTTCTTCTGGATCCCATTTAAAATGGCTTTGGTGGAAGAAATGTTAATTTTCCCCCTAGTATTTAATTTTTGAAAATGCAGGAAATAAGTGGATACTCTTAAAAATGGTTTTAGCAAGTCAGAAAATAACATAGAAGCTGGTTTTGCTCCAGATGCACTTCTTCAGGCTGATGGTTGTTTCAGACTGCAGGGCTGCATTAGGGCTTGCAGTTCTTGATGCAGGGCTGCATCAAGAGGAGTTTGGCCAATCTGGTCTTCACAGTGCTTGATTGAGAGATAGAATGATGTGATTCATGACTGATGTGATTTTAAAGTGGAAAGCTTAAAAAAAAAACGCTAAAAGATCTGCTGGTTTTATCTGCTCTCTCCCAGTTTAATCCCAGAGGGATTGTTGCTGCCGGACAGCACATTGTCCTGCAGCAGGTGGGCCAGGTGCTGTGTCTCAGTCTTTGCTCGATGCCTCAGACCGATCTCACTGGTCATATTGCTGTGGAGGTTTCTAGAGACAGGTCTACTCTTTTGCCATCACAGCATGTGAGGACAGCATGTTGCATGGTCTACATTTGTCATTATTTTGGGGGAGGAAAGAGGCAAAAAGCTTTTCTAATCTGTTTTTTTCAAAAGAGCATTTTCAAGTTTGAGCTTGCCCCTTTCTGCCCCATTGCGCCTTTCTTAGAGGACTTTAAAACCAGTAGCTCCCAGTCCATTCTGCACCCTTCTGTCCTGCATCTGCGTTGCACCAGTCCCAGGCACAAATCCAGGCTGGGTGCAGAGTGGGTTGAGAGTAAGCTTGAAGAAGGAGACACGGGGGTGTTGGTTGATGAGACGCTCACCATGAGCTGGCAACTCAGAAAGCAGCTGTGTGCTGGCCTGCATCAAGGAGAGCGTGGCCAGCAGGACCCCTTTACTCTTCTCTAAGGAGACTCCACCTGGGCATCCAGTTCTGGTGTGCCCAGCATAAGAAAGACACAGAACTGTTGAAGCAAGTCCAGAGGAGGGACCACAAGGGTGATCAAATGGCTGGAGGAGGACCTCTGCTATGAAGACAGGCTGAAGGAGCTGGGGTTGTTGCATGAGGTCTTGGGGCAACCAAGTCTAGTTGAGAGGTATCTCTGCCCATGGCAGCAGGGTTGGAATAGATGATCTCTGAGGTTCCTTCCAACCTAAACCATTCTATGATTCAGCAATTCTTGTTTTGAGAAGCTTGCATTTTATCCCATTTTTCACGTGAACAAGGTGATTTTTTCCCTACTATCCACTCCATATGAGACTTTCTTCATCACCTAATTTTTAGCGCTGTTTTTCTCATCATTTAGTAAGAAATGTGAAAAATACTTTGAGAAGAAGCATATAGTAGAACATTCAAGAGCAAGGACTACTTGGAGGAATTAAAGTTGTAGCAGGAGAGCAGTGACTCTGCTCGTCGAAAAGACAGTTTCTGTTGTAGTTAATGAGCACAAAGCTCTGCTTTTCTGTTTCAGTTGTGGCTGCTTTTGTGAGATTTCCCACCTGCTAGGCAATTGTGTGCTCACAGAGCTATTGAGCAGGAATATTTTCCACCACTGCAGCAGTTATTTTGTGTGTGCTGGTTGATATTTCGATTGCACATCATCACAATGTGGAACCAAATTGGGAAATATTTCAAATCCAACATGGAGAAAATGATGGTATTTTGTACAATATTACTGGAAACCACAGTGGACATTTTTAAGTGGATTTTTGGTGAGGTTCTAATTCTTTCAGAGAAATGAGGGGTCTCTGTAGGGGGTTTATCAGCTTAGGCTTGCTGGGACTGTGCTGCAATGAGGGTGACACATGGACAGAAGACATCAAGATTTAGTGATGTCTTCTCTAGTGAAAGTGAACTGGAAAATGCTGTTGGGGGAACTCATTAGCTATATTAACAGGCTCATTGAGCTCTTTAACCTTAATTGCTCCATGCAGAAGGTGACAGGCCTGGCAAATCCACGTCTCCCCAAGACCTGGCATGAATTCAGAAGGCACTTCACTGCTTTACTGTCCTGCTGCTGCACATTTCAGAGCCTTTGGGAAGGTTAAAGCTTTCCAAACCCTTTGTTGGTCCAACCTGCCAAGGTGTTTGCTGGTGCTGGTGTGGCCACTGTGGAGTTCTCCAGGGTGCTGTGAATCTATGAGATGATCTGAGGTGAGGAGGTGAGTGAGCCAAGAAGAGGAGATTATTCCTGGTGGTGGATGAAAGTGAGGTTGTGTAACTTACAGACAGGGATAAGGTCCAATGATGACATTCCCAGTGTTCTTGAGATGTTGCTGGTGCCATCTACAAACCCTGTCCTGAAAAAAGAAATACTTGATATACTTGGGAAGGGGAAGAATATAAATATAACATTTTCAGGATTATTTATTTTTTTTAATATTAAGATTGGAGGATTTATTTTCCTTTTTCTAAATGAGAAGCATTTTCAATTATTTATTGATATAAGATGACTGGAGCATCATTTAGGCATTTGACAAATAGAGTCATCATAAGCAACTTTTAATCTTACACAGCTGAAGGCGACAACTTGTACTTCTGTTTCAAACACAGAGGTGGAAGCTGGAGTTGGGACTCTGAATATCTGAGGTTCACATCACCACTGTGTCAGTAAACTCCCTCCTGGGCAAGCGTTGAGGCACTGCTGGTGCTTTAGACATCACCTACCAGCTCTGGCTGGTCAGTGTGAAATATCCTATAGTGGACAAGGATATATCACTGAAAGAGTTGTCAAGCCATGGGACAGGCTGCTCAGCACAGTGGTGGAGTCCCCTTCCCTCAAGGAGTTTCAAAGCTGTGTAGATGTGGTGCTGAGGGACATGTTTTAATGGTGAGCTGGCAGTGCTGGGTTAAGGATTGGACTGGATGATCTTAAAGGTCTCTTCCAGCCAAAACAGTTCTCTGATTCTGTGATATCTGCCTGCAGTAGAACTACAAATACATCAGTGACATCAAAGAAGAAAATGCTGAATGTGTCTGCCTATTAGTGCTATGAATATTAAACCAGGGCTGGAAGGGGCTCAGCCTGATTTTTTCCTTTTTCACTGTCATTTGGCTTTTCTGCTTCGTTTCTTCCCCATTGCTTTTGTGGATAGCCAAGACCAGCTGCTCTGCAGGCAGCTGAGAGATTCAAGCACATGTGTTGGAAGGGATTTATGGATTGAGCTTGTGGAAGGAAGGGGAAATTGGACTGGTAGAAGGGGAATCAGTTATTATAACCTTCAAGGGTTCTGAGGTTTTTTTTTTTAAGTAAAAGAAAAACAAAATCAGGGAGGAAAAAAAACCTAGGAAAATGAATTGAAGCTTGTAAAAGCAAGTACTTCAATATTGTGAAAATGCTGGATAGAAAATCCAGGCTCTTGTGTGTGTAGAATTCTGCAGTTTGGTATTACATGTAAGTGTGTTGTAAAATAAATTTCCTGTATACATGAATAATTTTCAATGTGAAGCACTAGTTTAGAGAAATAACTAACAATCATAGAATGCTTTCACTGGAAAAACCTTTGAGATCACTCAGCACTGTCAGGTCAATACTAAACCCCAGGAACTACAGATCAGACAGTCTCACCACTGTGTCTGGCAAGATCATGGAGCAGATCCTCCTGAAGGGTCTGTTAAAGCAAATGGAAAACAAAGCAGAGGTGATTGGTGGGAACCAGCAATGGCTGCACCAAGGGCAGATCTTGCCTGACAAATTTAGTGGCTTTTTATGATGAAGTCACAGCAACAGTGAGTAAGGGAAGGGCAGCTGATGTCATCTACCTGGACCTGAGTAAGGCATTTGACTCTGTCCCACATGACATCCTGGTCACCAAACTGGAAAAACATGGACTTGATGGATGGACCACTGCTGGATAAGGAATTGGCTGGATGGTCGAACCCAGAGAGTGGTGATCAACGGCACAATGTCCACCTGGAGACCAGTGACAAGTGGTGTCCCTCAGGGGTCGGTGCTGGGACCAGTGCTGTTTAACATCTTTGTCAGTGACATGGACAGAGGAATGGAGTGCACCCTCAGCAAGTTTGCAGATGACACCAAGCTGTGTGGCACAGTCGACTTGCTAGAGGGCAGGGATGCCATCCAGAGGGACCTGGACAGGCTGGAGAGGTGGGCCCAGGCCAACCTCATGAAATTCAATAAGGCCAAGTGTAAGGTCCTGCACCTGGGTAGGCACAATCCCAAGCACAAATACAGGCTGGGTGGTGAATGGCTGGAGAGCAGCCCTGAGGAAAAGGACCTTGGAGTCTGGGTTGATGAAAAGCTCAACATGAGTCTGCAGTGTGCACATGCAGCCCAGACAGCCAACCGAGTCCTAGGCTGCATCAAGAGAAGCGTGGCCAGCAGGGCAAGGGAGGGGATTCTGCCCCTTTACTCTGCTCTTGTCAGACCCCACCTGGAGTACTGTGTGCAGTTCTGGAGCCCCCAGCACAGGAAGGACATGGAAGTGTTGGAGCGGGTCCAGAGGAGGGCCACAAAGATGATCAGAGGGCTGGAGCAGCTCTCCTATGAGGACAGGCTGCGAGGGTTGGGGCTCTTCAGCCTGGAGAAGAGAAGGCTTTGAGGAGACCCTGTAGTAGCCTTCCAGTATCTGAAAAGGGCTACAGGAAGGCTGGGGAGAGACTATTTACAAGGTCTTGTAATGACAGGTTGAGGAGTAATGGGTTTAAACTGGCAGAGGGGAGGTTTGAGCTAAATGTTAGAAAGAAATTCTTTAAAGTGAGAGTGGTGAAACACTGGAACAAGTTGCCCAGGGAGGTTGTGGCTGCTTCCTCCCTGGAGGTGTTCAAGGCTAGATTAGATGAGGCCTTGAGTGGCTTGTTCTAGTGTGAGATGTCCCTGCCTATGGCAGGGGGTTGGAACTAGATGATCTTTGAGGTCACTTCCAACCTAAACCGTTATATGATTCTGTGAAACCATATCCCTCAGTACCACATCTACATGGCTTTTTAATACTTCCAGGGATGGGGACTCCACCACTACCCTGGGCAGCCTGGGCCAGGCCTTGACTACAATCAAGGTGGAATACATAATCCTAATGCCCAACCTACATCTCTCCTGGCATAACCTGAGATTGTTTCCTCTCATCCTATCCTTTGTTACTAGGAAGAGGAGACCAACTCCCACCTGTCTCCAACCTCCTTTCAGGGAGCCAGAAGGTCATCCCTAAGCCTCCTTTTCTCCAGACTAAACAATCCCTGTTCCCTGAGCTGCTCCTCACCAGGCCTGTTCTCCAGACCCTTCATCAGCTTCATCACCCTTCTTTGTCCCTGCTTCAGCACCTTAGTTTCCTCTTGGAATGATGGGCCGAAAACTCAAGCTAGCGTTCAAGATGCAAAGCAATACTGAACTAAGCTAATAGGCAGCTCATTCCTCATGTTTCTTCTTATTGGGAAGAAAACGTTTTTTAGACTTTAAATGGTTTGCTCCTTGTTCCTGCAAGTAGCAGTGCTCGAGCCCAGATGCAGCTCCCTGGTGCTGCACTTTCATCTCCCCCACAAACTCTGCTGGCTGCCTACCTCTGCACTGTGCTCTATCTAATATGTAATCTTTCTATGGGTCTGCTTCAAAGACAGACAGCTTTCAATGAAATAAAGAAGCTGCCAGATAGTCTGTGCATGGGAACACAACCCCAGTGCTTTTTAAGAGGTAATAATATGCTAATTGTGTGTGTGTATATCTATATTTAAATGTAGTGGGTTTTAACAGCACCTGAAGGCAGTAGCTGGGAATCAGAAGTGGCTGCTCTGCCTGCAAACATACCTAAAAGGGGTCATGTATCACCAGTTCTCCTCCAAAACTTCACCCAAAGCAGCAGTTTAATGCCAAAATCCATGTACTTTCTGGGGTGCAACCTGGGGGTAAGTTTGCAGACTAGCAAGGTATGAAATTAGAGGCAAACACTGGAGAGGGTAAAGACATGGTGTGCAGCAAACTGTGATCCAGTCTCTTCTCCTCATGTTTGGACATCAAGTTCCCGAGTGCAAGAAAAGAATTAGAATGAGAGTGGGAGGCAGCACGCCATTGAGCTACCCATTGCCCTTGGTTTTTGCTTTAGACATTTGGAGAAAGGGACAGATTTTACTGTCGGGCATGGTGGAGACCAGGAGATGATT
Source organism: Eubucco bourcierii (assembly GCA_013396675.1). Taxonomy (NCBI): domain Eukaryota; kingdom Metazoa; phylum Chordata; class Aves; order Piciformes; family Ramphastidae; genus Eubucco; species Eubucco bourcierii. Next base: position 267,790 of record VWZE01002139.1, on the reverse strand, counting down.
TCAGCATTGGAGAGATGCTGGTAATGCTGTGCTCCTCCTGGGGAAACACCAAGGGTTTGCCAGACAGCCCTCTCTTTAGACCTGGAGAGCATAGTGTCTTAGCAAGCATACCTGAGCTAACCATGGGGAATCCTCAGTCCTTCCAGGTGACTGGTGGGGCTCTAAAATAACTGGCTTCAAACTGATTCATAATCAGAGAATTGCAGACTGGTTTGGGTTAGAAGAGATCATTAAAGGTCATCCAGTTCAATCCCGCTGCAGTCAACAGGAACATCAGCCACCAGAGCAGGTTGCTTAGAGCCCCAAACAACCTAGCCTAGAATGATTCTAGGGATGGGGCATCTACCACATCTCTGGGCAACCTGGGACAGTGTCTCATCACCCTTAGCATAGAAATTCTTCCTTCGCTCCAGTCTGTATCTCCTTCTTTAAGTTTACACCCTTGTCACAAAAGGCCCTGATGAAAAGTCTGTGCCAGGCTTTCTGATCTGCCTCTTCATGCACTGAAAGGCCATCAGAAGGTCTCCCTGGAGCCTTCTCTTCTCCAGGCTGAACAGCCTCAACTCTCTCAGCCTGTCCTCACAGCAGAGGGCTTCCAGCCCTCCCAGCATTGCTGTGGCCTCCTCTGGCCCCACTCCAATGGGTCTCTGTCTCTGCTGTGGCGAGCACTGCAGGTGGGGTCTCAGCAAAGTGCAGCAAAGGGGCAGAATCTCCTCCCCCCACCTACTGCCCACACTGCTGGGGATGAGCCCAGGACATGGCTGTCTCTGGGTTGTGGGTACACAGTGCTGTCTCATGTCCATCATCTCACCCACTAGCATCCCCAAATTCTTCTCTGCAGAGCTGTTCTCCATCCTTTCATCCCCTAGCCTGTCTCTAAGGGTGAGTCAAGGTCAGGATATGCTTTATTTTCTCTGAAGGCTTGGCTGGATGCACAAGCTGAGCAGCTTGTGTATTTGTGAGATTTGTAGCTTGTGGAGATCTCCTGGCTCATTGAAATCACTCCGTCCTGCCCAGCTTTTCCAAAGATTAACATCCGTATGGGAAGGCTCTCTCTGAGCAGTGTTTACACTCATTTCCTTCCTAGGAAAAGCATTCAGAAGTGAAATAGGTCTTGGGCAGCGCTGCGGAAGCAGTGACAGCAGATGCAAGGAGACGGTGGCACGTCCTTCCAAAGTACAGCTTGTTCTTAGTGGGTTGTGTATTGAGTTTTCTGTGTTCTCTGTTTAAATTTTTTTTCCCCTTTAAATAAAAAACCAAGAAGAAGCCAGCAGAACTTTTTTAGGGAGCTAAAGGCATTGCTCAGCCTTGCAGTGAACCCAGCCAGGGCTGGCCGCCAGCCAAAGCCTCTGCTAGCCACAGCTTTCTCCCTGTGGAACTCCTCTAAGAATAGCCCCAGTCCTCTGAAAAAACCCCTCAATAGAAAAAAGAGGTTTGAGCAATGCATTATCTTCATCTCTTGTAAAGAGGTGGAGTGTGGAAGGGGGTTTCTTCTCCCCCACGGCACAGGCCCTTTTTTAACCTGCATCCTGCAACGAGCTCTCGCTAATGCGGAGAAATATTCCGAGACATAATGCAGTGAGTCAGGGCTTAGCCAGGAGTTGGTCATGGGATAGAAAGGATGCAGATTGTCTGTTAGCCAGTGTCTCGTTTCAGTGATTTTCAGCAGCATGAGCAATTTCTCAACTGATGTTAATTAGACTCATAACTCTTTTCTGAGATGATCTGAGGCAAGGGTTAATTATAAACGTTTCCCAGTGTTAGAACATGTTTCTTTAGTTAAACTTTGGCATACTTTCGTTTCATGCTTTGCATGAAAGAATTTTCCTCTGCCTCAAAATCCCTGAATGCACCATTCTAGCCTGCTATGTAAATAACCATATTTATTGAGTTTATCTAAACAAATCTCTTAAATGGGAAAAACACATAAAAGGCCCAAGCACTACCAGACAAGTCACAATGAGTGGACTTGCATATTCCTTGTGGGCTTGGTTGTGTTTTAGAAGCTGTTCTTCTGGTTGTACTGGAATTCTCACTTAAGTAATAGACACCATAGATATTTTTCCTATCTTCAGTTAAAAAATAAATAACCTAACTAGGTGCCCTTTATGTACTTCTCCTTTTGTCTCCATAGACAGGGGATTGCTTCTTCAGGGCCAGCTTGGAGTCCTAATCATAGGATCAGAGAATGTTAAGTGTTGGAAGGGCCCTCTAGAGATCACTGAGTCCAACCCCTGTTGCAAAAGCAGGATCACCTAGAACAGGTCACACAGGAACACATCCAGACAGGTCTTTAAATTCTCCAGAGAAGGAGAGTCCACAACCTCGCTGGACAGTCTGCTCCAGCAACCTCACAGTGAAGAAGTTCTACTCATTTTGAGGTGGAACTTCTGTGTTCCAGTTTTGTACCCATTGTGCCTTGTCCTATCACTGGACACCACCAAAAATGGACTGGCACCTTCATTATGACATCCACCCCTCAGATATTTAGAGACATTGATAAGATCCCACCTAAACATTCTCTTCTCCAGACTAAACAGCCCCAGCTCTCTCAGTCTTTATTCACAGGAGGGATGTTCAAGTCCCTTAATTATCCTTATAGCTCTTTCTCTTGGACTCTCTCTGCTACATCCCTGTCTCTCCTGAACTGAGGAGCCCCTAAACTGGAGACAGTATTTGAGTTATTAATGGTGATGGGAGTTCAGTAGTCCCATGTTAAACCACCTCTTTTGGTTATATTTCCTTACAATTATCCATAAAATTGCAGAAAGGCCCAGCTGACATCAACCTCATCAGTCCACCTTTTAGAAAACCTAAACGAAAATGGTCAGATGGGTGTATGGAAGCCTTGGTTTGACCTGATGGTATGCATTCCAGGAAGGAGGCTGAAGTGAGGTGAGGGTTGGTCTCTTCTCCCTAATATCTGGTTATAGGGCAAGAGGAATTGGCCTGAAATTGTGCCAGGGAAGGTTTAAAGTGGATATTAGGAAAACTGTCTTCACAGAAAAAGTGGTCAAGCGTTGGAACGGGCTGCCCAGGTTGTGGAGTCACTGTCCCTGGTGGTATTGCAAGAAGCGTGTAGGCATGGCACTTTGGGATGTGCTTTAATGGCCATGATGGTCTTAGGTTGACTGCTGGACTCGGTGATCGTAAGAGGTTTTTTCCAACCAAGACAGTTCTGTGACTCAATGATTCACAAAAGGTTGGATGAGAAGACATCTCCATCTACTCCCTCTTCTGTTCTCCCTGTTTTCCTGGGAATCAATTTTAGGAAATGCTCACAGCATAACATGGGAGTGTTCACAGCACTAGCACTAGCTTGGGACAGTTTTCATCTTGTTCTCTTTTTTTACTTCATAAAGCTCTTCTGATTAAGTCATATAGCCAAATAGTGATGTCATTTATTATTCTTTTTGTATGGTCCTTTTCTGAGTGCTTTAAACCAGGAAAGATTCAGGTCTTACTCTTCTGGCTGCTGTGTTTGAAGGATTTCTTTTGGAGAAGCATTACATAAGCCTGTCCTTAAGCTGAGGGAATGCAGTAGAAAACTAACAGGGGTTTTTGCTCCTAATAAATTTAGACCTAGATCCCTATCATCTGTCCATGTTTTTAATAATCTAACACCACAGATCTCCCTCATTCTGTGGCCTGTACTTGTGACTCCTGCATCATGTATGCCAGTGATCACCATGTAAGTTCTTAAATGGATTTTATGAGTGGTGCAGAGCATAAAGCTGAGTTTACTTAAGGAACACAAAGCAGCACAAACATAGAGCTCTAAAATAACAAAAAAAGTTTAGTGTCACATTGGGGGACAAACCACAGAGGGATTTGTAATTGAGCTTTCCACTGAGACCGATTTCTGAAGTAGTGCTCCAGCATCGCTCACTCTCGGGTCATAGAATCATAGAATCACCCAGGTTGGAAGTGATCTCTGAAGGTCATCTAGTCCAGTCCCCCTTCAGTGAGCAGGGACGTCCTCAACTAGATCAGGTCACCCAGAGCCCCGCTGAGCCTCACTTTGTATATCTTCAGGAATGGAGCCTCAGCCACCTCCCTGGGCAACCTGTTCCAGTGCTGCACTACCCTCATTATAAATAACTTGTTCCTAACATCCAATCTAAATCTGCTCTTCTGTAATTTCAAACGACTGCCCCTCTTCCTATCACTGCAAGCCTTTGCAAACAGTCTCTCTCCAGCCTTCTTGTGGGCCCCTTTAGGTTTTGGAAGGCTGCTGTTACATCTCCCCAGAGCCTTCTCTTTTCCAGGCTGAACAACCCCAGCTCACTCAGCCTGCCCTTGTTGCTCCAACTCCCTGATCATTTTTGTGACCCTCTTCTGGACCTGCTCTATCAGGTCCATGTNTCACAGTGAAGAAGTTCTACTCATTTTGAGGTGGAACTTCTGTGTTCCAGTTTTGTACCCATTGTGCCTTGTCCTATCACTGGACACCACCAAAAATGGACTGGCACCTTCATTATGACATCCACCCCTCAGATATTTAGAGACATTGATAAGATCCCACCTAAACATTCTCTTCTCCAGACTAAACAGCCCCAGCTCTCTCAGTCTTTATTCACAGGAGGGATGTTCAAGTCCCTTAATTATCCTTATAGCTCTTTCTCTTGGACTCTCTCTGCTACATCCCTGTCTCTCCTGAACTGAGGAGCCCCTAAACTGGAGACAGTATTTGAGTTATTAATGGTGATGGGAGTTCAGTAGTCCCATGTTAAACCACCTCTTTTGGTTATATTTCCTTACAATTATCCATAAAATTGCAGAAAGGCCCAGCTGACATCAACCTCATCAGTCCACCTTTTAGAAAACCTAAACGAAAATGGTCAGATGGGTGTATGGAAGCCTTGGTTTGACCTGATGGTATGCATTCCAGGAAGGAGGCTGAAGTGAGGTGAGGGTTGGTCTCTTCTCCCTAATATCTGGTTATAGGGCAAGAGGAATTGGCCTGAAATTGTGCCAGGGAAGGTTTAAAGTGGATATTAGGAAAACTGTCTTCACAGAAAAAGTGGTCAAGCGTTGGAACGGGCTGCCCAGGTTGTGGAGTCACTGTCCCTGGTGGTATTGCAAGAAGCGTGTAGGCATGGCACTTTGGGATGTGCTTTAATGGCCATGATGGTCTTAGGTTGACTGCTGGACTCGGTGATCGTAAGAGGTTTTTTCCAACCAAGACAGTTCTGTGACTCAATGATTCACAAAAGGTTGGATGAGAAGACATCTCCATCTACTCCCTCTTCTGTTCTCCCTGTTTTCCTGGGAATCAATTTTAGGAAATGCTCACAGCATAACATGGGAGTGTTCACAGCACTAGCACTAGCTTGGGACAGTTTTCATCTTGTTCTCTTTTTTTACTTCATAAAGCTCTTCTGATTAAGTCATATAGCCAAATAGTGATGTCATTTATTATTCTTTTTGTATGGTCCTTTTCTGAGTGCTTTAAACCAGGAAAGATTCAGGTCTTACTCTTCTGGCTGCTGTGTTTGAAGGATTTCTTTTGGAGAAGCATTACATAAGCCTGTCCTTAAGCTGAGGGAATGCAGTAGAAAACTAACAGGGGTTTTTGCTCCTAATAAATTTAGACCTAGATCCCTATCATCTGTCCATGTTTTTAATAATCTAACACCACAGATCTCCCTCATTCTGTGGCCTGTACTTGTGACTCCTGCATCATGTATGCCAGTGATCACCATGTAAGTTCTTAAATGGATTTTATGAGTGGTGCAGAGCATAAAGCTGAGTTTACTTAAGGAACACAAAGCAGCACAAACATAGAGCTCTAAAATAACAAAAAAAGTTTAGTGTCACATTGGGGGACAAACCACAGAGGGATTTGTAATTGAGCTTTCCACTGAGACCGATTTCTGAAGTAGTGCTCCAGCATCGCTCACTCTCGGGTCATAGAATCATAGAATCACCCAGGTTGGAAGTGATCTCTGAAGGTCATCTAGTCCAGTCCCCCTTCAGTGAGCAGGGACGTCCTCAACTAGATCAGGTCACCCAGAGCCCCGCTGAGCCTCACTTTGTATATCTTCAGGAATGGAGCCTCAGCCACCTCCCTGGGCAACCTGTTCCAGTGCTGCACTACCCTCATTATAAATAACTTGTTCCTAACATCCAATCTAAATCTGCTCTTCTGTAATTTCAAACGACTGCCCCTCTTCCTATCACTGCAAGCCTTTGCAAACAGTCTCTCTCCAGCCTTCTTGTGGGCCCCTTTAGGTTTTGGAAGGCTGCTGTTACATCTCCCCAGAGCCTTCTCTTTTCCAGGCTGAACAACCCCAGCTCACTCAGCCTGCCCTTGTTGCTCCAACTCCCTGATCATTTTTGTGACCCTCTTCTGGACCTGCTCTATCAGGTCCATGTCCTCCCTGTACTGATGGTTCCAGATGTGGATGTGGTACTCCAAGTGAGGTTTCACCAGAGCAAAGTGGCAGAATCCCCTCTCTGCATCTGCTGACAGTGCATCTTTTCGTGCAGCCCAGGAAGCCATTGGCCTTCTAGGCTGCAAGTACATGCTCTCTCCTCNCAATGTCCCCAAACTTGACCTAGTTACTGGCAAGACAAAATGTATATGGTTGGAGTTTAGAAATGGTGACAGATTAATTTGGAAAGACGGATTACAAACATGCATCATGGCCACAGTCTGAGTCCTATAAAAGTGATGTATGCCTGGTGCAGAATGATAAAAATTCATATCGAGGGAACAGCTTAATTAGCTATTCTTGATTACAGTAGTAGAGGATGTGAATTTAATAGCTTGTCTTCAAAAGCAGAATGTGAAATCGTGTATTACTTTGGTGTGTCTCGTTGGCAAATTGTGAGCTGCAAGAGGTTCTTCGTGATTAATTGAGTTTAGAGGAACTTAACACTGGGGTGGGAGATACCAGGTAATTATTCTGCTCTTGCTTCAAGCTCATTGCCTTATGTGGATAAAGTCAGAAACAGAGTCATGGGAGTGGACTAGGAGCAGGAGTGATAGCTGTTGGGAAAGGGAAGAGGCACTGCGATTGCAAACCAAGGACTTCAGTTGAATACCACCATCAAAGTGTTGGATGGTGAAACAGGTAACAGCATTGCCATTCAGTCTTCCAAGTTAATGGTCAATTTGTATGTCATCATGATTCTTGGGGTCACATGCAACCCAGACAGCCAACTGAGTCCAGGGGTGCATCAAGAGAAGCGTGGCCAGCAGGGCAAGGGAGGGGATTCTGCCCCTTTACTCTGCTCTTGCCAGACCCCACCTGGAGTACTGTGTGCAGTTCTGGAGCCCTCAGCACAGGAAGGACATGGAAGTGTTGGAGCGGGTCCAGAGGAGGGCCACGAGGATGATCAGAGGGCTGGAGCAGCTCTCCTATGAGGACAGGCTGCGAGGGTTGGGGCTCTTCAGCCTGGAGAAGAGAAGGCTTTGAGGAGCCCTTATAGTAGCCTTCCAGTATCTGAAGGGGGCCTACAGGAAGGCTGGGGAGGGACTATTTACAAGGTCTTGCAATGACAGGACAAGGGGCAATGGGTTTAAACTGGCAGAGGGGAGATTTAGACTAGATTTCAGGAGGAAGTTGTTTACAGTGAGGATGGTGAGGCACTGGCACAGGTTGCCCAGGGAGGTTGTGGCTGCTCCCTCCCTGGAGGTGTTCAAGGCCAGGTTGGATGAGGCCTTGAGTAACCTGTACTAGTGGGAGGTGTCCCTGCCTATGGCAGGGGGTTGGAACTAGATGATCCTTGAGGTCCCTTCCAACCTTACCATTCTATGATTCTATGATTGTAGGTATAGAGAACAGAGGTTTACTGGTTTCAGTCCTGGGCTGCATCCCCAGCAGTGTGGGCAGCAGGTGAAGGGAGAAGTTTCTGCCCCTCTGTTCCACTCTGCTGAGAGCCTCCCTGCAGTGCTGGGGCCAGCTCTGGAGTCCTTGGCACAGCAGAGACATGGATTGTTGTAGTGAGGCCAGAAGAGGCCACAGCAATGCTGAGAGGGTTGGAAGCCCTCTTCTTTGAGACCAAGCTGAGAGAGTTGAAGTTGTTCAGTCTGAAGAAGAGAAGGCTCCAGGGAGACCTTTTTGGGACCTTTCGGTGCTTAAAGGGGCTGATCAGAAAGCTGGGGACAGACATTTTGTCAGGGCCAATTGTGACAGAAGGAGGGGTAATGGTTTAAACCAAGGGAGATTCAGACTAGGTAGAAGGATCAAACTTTTTAGAGTGAACGTTTCCAGGTTGTCCAGAGAGGTGGCAGGTGCCCCATCCCTGGAAGCATTCCAGTTGAGGTTGTTTGGGGCTCTGAGCAACCTGATTTAGATGACCTTGAAAGATCCCTTCCAACTGAAACCAATCTGTGATTCTGTGAAGAGGATTCTTCACGTTGGTGCTAGTACTTTATCACATGCCTGTGAAGGCTGTCAGAATGCCCAGAGAGATGGCGACAAAAGCCTTAGGAAAAACAGGGAGTATCACATGTTCAGAGCAACCAATGTAACTGGAATAAAATACATATAAATATGAGAATTCTTTTAATAACAAGCTTGAAGTAGTGTTACTTTACAACATTTTCCCAATGTAAGGTTTTCCCCAAAAATTCTTACGCTACAGGATACGTAGGTTAAAAAGGTGCAGATTCAAGGAGCAAGTTTACTACAGAATGAAGAGCATTTAATGCCTTTGTTATATGATGCTTTGGCATTAGTCAAAGCTCAGGTTCAGTCAGTCTAATCAGCAGAAATGTGGAAGGATAGGAAGATGGGCTTTATCTCCTTATCTTCCCCTTTAAAATGATACCAAAATCCTGCTTTACATTGGTCTCAGAATCAGTGCCTGCAATGTATTTACACTTCAGCTCATCCGAAGACCCTCATGGTTCACTTATGGTTCTGTGGTTCACTTGATGATCTTAAAGATCTCTTCCAAACAAAATGATTCCCTAAAATATATTTTTTTTCTGTGAAACTTCCCTGATTCCAATCAGAGACAGTTTCCAGGGCATGTTTTCCCTGTAAATAGGCAAATATACTATATGAGTGGTTGAGCATTGCTGCTTCAAAGTAAGTTGGGTGAAAAAGATGATCCTAGAGCAACCATCCTGGCTTTGAGACTGGGCATCTGCACGCCTACAGCTGAGCCAAGATAAAGAATTTGAGTTTGCTCCTCATACTTTTCTGATCCAAGATGAAGAGTTGGGGTTTGCTTCTGATTTTTTTTCCTTATCCAAAATGAAAACTTAAGTTTTGCTCCTGAATTTTCCCTGATTCAAGATGAAGAACTAGGGTTTGTTCCATTTTTTTTCCCTAGTTTGTTAGGTTTATATAAGGGATCTTGACTAGAATTAGTGAGGGATACAGTCCTGAATTAAACAACAAAGAGGCTTGGTTTCTTTGGGAGATACACATTCCTTCTGCTGTCTTTCTTCTGGGGTCAGGGCTTACCACTACAGGTAGGCTCACTGTAATGAACAGGACCGGCTGTGGCTGAAGATATTGAGCCTTGCAATGAGTAAATATAAAGCCCAAACTTCTTAAGGTCATGTCTGTGTCAACATATTTTTCTTGGAGAGATGGAGAGATAGATATTGCAGAAGCTGCCTCTGCAGTTACACCTAATTATGAAGACAGCGTTGTCTTGTGTTTTATGAGTGCTTTGGAAAAATTAGCAAACCCCATTACTGGCGCAGTCGGGTGAACTCATCTGCGATTGCCTGACGCCGCTGTTATTTATACACAGTGGAAAAATCAATAAATTTAATCCAAGGTAAAACTGTCTGCCTCTGCAAAGGAGAAGGCTGCCTAGCTTGCTGAGGACTGGAAATCATCGCCTCATGTGCAGTGAATCACGGCCAGCAGTTGTGTAGCTGAACCTTCCAGACTGATTTGACTCACAGGGGCTGAGTATCTAAATGAAGTGTGTTTGTCATGCCACAGTCCTACAGGATTAAGAGCACTTGGATTCATTTGATCTGTTGCCTTCCAACAATATTAAACAAGTCCATTTTTTATTGTCCTTTGCACATTGTATTTTCCTGGCAGGGAAAGTCCAGCATCTTACTTTTTGGAAACTGAGCTGCAATATGACAAGTATTTCTGGCCGGTATTTCTAATACTGGTAGGGCTTGAAGAATTCTGGCTGGCTTTTATGGTGGGCTGATACCTTAGACTAAATATAACAAGAGGCAGAGTACAGCAGGTAGAATTAAATCATGTCACTTATTATTTTCTAGTGATACTGTCTGTTGATCTAGTAGAGGATACCCCTGCTTACTGAAGAGAGGCTGGACTAGATGGCCTTTAGAGGTTCTGTCCAATCCAAACTGTTTTATGATTCTGCTATGTTTGGGGTTCGGGATTTTGTTTGTTTGTTTGGGCTTTTTTGTCTGGAAATTACTCACTGTATTCTGATAAGTAGTCATTCTTGAAATGTTTTAATCAATATTTGGGTGTTCATTAATTCTAAATGCCTGAGAGATTCTTTCGGCAGGATCATTAATGCTGTGAAGTTTGCTTTCATAATTAATTTGGGAAGTGCAGTTTATTGAATATTTGGGGTGTAGGACTTGTTCCTGACATCTCTGGTTTCTCCTCTGGAACATTCTTTGCAGCTGTGTCACTGGGCAATGTTTATAATCATAAAAAGACACAAGTTGTATCAAATAAAGTGTTTGCAAAGTTGCCTCGAGTGTAGGAGAAAAAGGAAGGAGAAAGCAAAGCCGTGAGTCAGTGACAATAGAGACATCAGTGTTGCTGCTCACAACAGTGTTTATACTTAAGCAAATAAAGGCTGACGAGGTAGGAATGGATACAGAGGAGAAAAATAATGATGTGCAGCTTTCCAAAGGGGTGAGCTTTCTGATGGAAACTGAGAGAGAGGGAACATTTCCCCCAGCTTTGCCTTCTCTCCCTGATGCTTTGCCAGTTGATGCGGATGAACCATGGGAAAAATAGAGTTTTGTTTTCAAGCAGATCCGTGAGTTAACAGGACTCCTTACAGGGCTGCACAAGTCCTAATCTGGGCAGAAGCAACACACCAAAAGTGCATGGCAGGGACCCTTTTAGTGGCAGATGTCAATCAAATGGCCATCAGTTGACAGTGAAATTGCACTCTCAATGAGGGACCTACCAAGAGATAAATAAATACTTTGTGATATTGAAAACTTTTCTCTGAGACTATATTGTACTGTTAACGTTTCTGATTGGTCTAGGAGAGCATGTGTCTGATGTCCATGGAGGTGACTCTGGAGCTCCCAGGGTCCTTTGCTGCCTAGGGAAGTGATGGAGTCACCATCTTTGGAGGTGTTCAAAAACCATCTAGATTTGGAACATAATTTAGTAGGCGTGGCAGTGTTGGGTTGATGATTGACGGTGATTCACAGATTGCATTGGGCTGGAAGGCACCCTCAAAGGTCATCATGTCCAACCCTCCCTGTAGCAATCAGGGAAGGCTTCAGCTAGATCAGGCTACCCAGGGCCACATCAAGTCTAATCTCTTAGAGGTCTTTTCTTTTAATGATTCTGTCATTCTTCGGGGGATCTGGGAAGCCAAAAGTGCCCTCATAAAAAGCTCACAGCAGTGTGTCTAATGTTAATTGAAAGAAATTTTAAGCTCCAGGAATTTGAGGTTTAAACTAAACACTGAGGATTAGGGCAAGACCACCTAATCATCTAAGTGTTTGTCTTGTCAGATGAGGCTTGACAACATCTTGAGCATTCTCTGCACCCACTAACTGCTTAGTGAGTTGCTAGGAGGGCTGCATCACCTTTCCTATGGGGACATGCTGTGAGAGTTGAGCTGTTTAGCCTGAAGAATTGGAATCACAGAACTTTAGAGGTTGGAAAGGACCTCCAGAGATCATCGACTCCAACCTCCCTGCCAAGGCATCATCCCCTAGGGTAGTTCACTCAGGAATGCATCCAAGCAGAGATTCTGAAAATCTCCAGAGGAGACTCTACAAACTCTCTGGGCAGCCTGTTCCAGTGCTCTGTCACCCTCACTGTAAAGAAGTTTCTCCTCATGTTGAGGTGAAACCTTCTGTATTCTGGTTTGTACCTGTGACTTCCTGTCTTACTGCTGCTGACCAGCAAAAAGAGATTGGCCCCATCCACTTGACACCCAACTCTCAGATATTTGTATACATTGATGAGATCTCCTCTCAGTCTTCTCCAGACTAAACAGCCCCAGATTTCTCAGTCTTTCTTTGTAGGGTCTACAGAGACCTTAGAGCAGCCTTCCAGTACCTGAAGGGGGCTAAAAAAAAAACCAAAACAAAAAACATGAAGGACTTTTTACAAGGTCTTGTAGTGATAGATTGAGAGGGAATGAGTGGAAGTTGGAGGAGGGCAGATTTAGACTGGAGATTAGGAGGAAATTTTTTCCAGTGAGAGTGGTGAGACACTGGAACAAGTTGCCCAGGGAAATTGTGAATGTCCCCTCCCTGGTGGTGTTCAAGGCCAGGTTGGATGAGGCCTTGAGCAGCCTGGTCTAGTGGGAGGTGTCCCTGCCTATGGCAGGGGGCTTGGAACTAGGTGATCTTTAAGGTCCCTTCCAATCCAATCCAATCCAATCTAATCTGCTCTATGAGCTTATAATTCTGAAATGTCTTGGTTCTCTGCTATGGGTTATTCAGAAGTTGAAAGTTTTGACAGAACGAGTGACCTAACATGGTCTTCAGTTGACCACAGACACAGGATCTCCAGAGAGCCCTGAGCACTGAGCACTGTGTCTGCTGCTCTTTGTTTCACCAGGGAGATGAAACAAGTGAGAAATCTTAATCACAGTGAGAAATCTTCGTCACAGCTAACCAATTTTGATTTCAATATAGATTTTGTTCGTGTTCTTACTAGCGATCAGGGAACATTCTTGGCCCACTGCAGCTGCTGTGTAGTGTTATAAAAAGGCAGAGGGATTACGGGGATTTGGTGTCTTTAATACAATCTATTTTTGCTCTTAGGGTCATTGATGTGGAATATGGTTTGAATTAAAGTTCTCGTTATCACATTAAGATTCAGCAATGAGTTAATTACGTGTAGGGAGGTAATTGAATGCTAATACTACAAGGCTGCAGTGAAAAATGAAGCGGTGTTTACACACTGAACTCCAGCTTTCTCCTCGTTGCAAGCGCCAGAGCAGGATCACCTGGAGTAGGTCACACAGGAACACATCCAAGCTGGCTTTGAAAGTCTCCAGAAAAGGTGATTCCACAACCTCTCTGGGCAGCCTGCTCCGGGGCTCTGACACCCTCACAGTGAAAAAGTTTCTCCTTATGTTCACATGGAACCTCCTCTGCTCCAGCTTGCACCCATTACCCCTTGTCCTATCATTGGACATCACTGAGCAGAGCCTGGCTCCATCCTCCTGGCACTGCCCTTCACATCTTTATAAATATGAATGAGGTCATCTCTCAGTCTCCTACTCTTCAAGCTAAAGATCCCCAGCTCCCTCAGCCTTTCCTCATAGGGCAGATGTTCCACTCCATTATCTTTGAGGTCCTACACTGGAACTCATTCAAGCAGTTCCCTATCCTTCTTGAATTGAGCTCTACAGACTTGCCTCTATTTTTGTTGGAGTTGGGTTCTCATCCTCAAGTAAGTGATCTGACCTGCTTTCCTTTTTCAGGGAAAATCTCAACAGTAAAAACAGTTGGTAGAGACACGTGCAGCTTCCATCCATTTGCTGATGAGTCTCAGCTAGGGCTGCTGCAGGCAGAGAAATGCCATCTCTGAATACACTGGGTTAAGCTCACTGGTTTGAGGACACCGCACTGAGAACAGGAACTTCTTAAATATAGCAGTATATGTGCCACATCCTGACTGCAGCGAGGCCTTAAATACTGTGACCAACACTGGAAAGGTACACTACTGGAAAGGTGCAGGCAGATGGGAAAGAGCCCAGAGGGGAGGGACAAGAAGAGCAAATGTAAGCTGTAATGGAAGATGGAAGGAATTGATTTGTTTAGCCTAAAAATACAGAAGGAGAGGCAAGTTCCCCAGTACGTAAGAGGTTGCTTTGAAAGGCATGACAATCAATTTTTCTCCATGACCATGAGAGAAGACATCAGGCAAGGATTTAAGCTAGGCAGTAGGATAAATATTTGAACTTATAGGGAGGTGGCAACATGAAAGACAGGCTGTTGAGAAAACCTGCAGGATAGGAGTTTGGAGAACAGGTTAGGCAGAAATCTGTTGAAGTGGTTTGGAGATGCGCCCTCAGGTGATGTGATTAGGTGATAGTTTGAAGTATACCTCTCTTTTGTGGTCCTGCACACCATTATGTGAAGCTTTCAGGAAGCTAATCTCATAGTTTCACAATGCTATTCCACATTCTGATCAAGGAATGGGTAAGTGAAGGAATCATCCTTGGAAAGCCTGGTCTGACAAGGTACAAGGCCTCCTTTTCTATGTCCAGTCTCTCCCAAGGGGACAGAATCTATATCCTGAGGCTGATCTGTTTTGTGGCCATGGCACTGCTGGGACTGATGCACAGCAGCTGCTTTCAGCTGTTGCTGACACACTTCTGGAGAAGAGATTTGGTACTTTCTGGAAAAGGAGGGCAGAGCTTATTTTGAGTCTTTTCCACATCCTCCCCTGCCTACGAAGGGTGGTTTTGGCAACAGGCAGTGCAGAAGGTAAGATGAAGGTATCCTGGGCTACATCCCCAGCAGTGTGGGCAGCAGGTGGAGGGAGCAGATTCTGCCTCTCTGCTCCACTCTGCTGAGACACTCCCTGCAGTGCTGGGGCCAGCTCTGGACTGCTCAGTACAGCAGAGACATGGATCTGTTGGAGCAGGGCCAGAGCAGGCCACAGCAATGCTGGAAGGGCTGGAAACTCTCTGCTGTAAGGTCATGCTGAGAGAGTTGGAGTCATTCAGCCTGGAGAAGAGAAGGCTTCAGGGGGACCTTCTGATGGCCATTCAGTACTTAAAGGGTCAGAGAAGAAAGCTGGGGATGGACGTTTTGTCAAGGCCTCTTGTGACAGGGCAAGGGGGGGTGGTTTAAACTCAAAACAGGAGATTGAGAGCAGAGAGAAGGGAAAAAAATTACACTGAGGATGACGGAACAGTGGTCTAGATTGTTTGGGGATGTGGTAGATGGCCTCATACCTGGAACGTTTTCAGGTGAGGTTGATTTGGGCTCTGAGCAGCCCGCTCTAGCTGCAGATGTTCCTGCTTGCTGCAGGGATTTGGACTACATGACCTTTGAAAGTCCCTTCCAACCCAAAAGATTCCATGATTCTATGTTGATGAAAATCAGTATGGACAGTGAAGGCCATAACAGGCATACAGTCATTTTGGGGCTCTTAAATATCTGACATCTTAAATGTTGAACATTAATATTTCCAGGCCTGTAATTGGATTTTAAAACTGATTCCTGACCCAGTATTGGCTTGGATATCTTCCTCTAATCTGCAGCATCTTGAGCATCAAAACTATTTTTATACATCCTTGATGAATATATTTACTTGTTGGTGCCCCTGAGGAGATATACTTATTTATCTGCTCTTTGTCCAAGGAAGCTTAGAGGAGATAAACACTTGCAAACCTATCCTGCATTCCTGATTTGAGTGGCTTATGAAATTTGTAAACTGTTTATGATCACCCTTCATTCTGGAATATACGGTACCTATTCTCAGTATTACTTTCAGGTAAGATTGTTTGGAGAATCCAGACAAAATCCATGTTTATACATCTAAGGATCAGAAACTTCTGTAAGTGTGCATGCTCCAACAATTTTTGTGAAGTAGGAGTGTGGCCACACTCAAGAGAAACGTGGCCAGCAGGTCAAGAGAGATGATTCTTCCCCTTTTCTCTGCTCTTGTGAGACCCCATCTTGAATACTGCATCCAGTTCTGGTGTCTCCATCATAAGAAGGACATTGAACTGTTGCAGTGAGGCCAGAGGAGGGCCATAAAGGTGATCCAAAGGCTGGAGCACCTCTACTATGAGGATAGACTGAGGGAGCTGGAGTTCCTCAGCCTGGGGAAGAGAAGACTCCAAGGGGACCTTATAGCTGCCTTCCAATACCTGAAGGGAACCTACAGGAAAGCTGAAGAGGGACTTTTCATAAGAATGCCTAGTGACATGACAAGGGGAGATGGTTTTAAGCTGAGGGAGAACAGGATTAGACTGGATCTTAGGAAGGCATTCTTCCATAGAAGGGTGGTGAGACACTGAAACAGGTTGCACAGAGAGGTTGTAGATGCCTCCTCATTGGTGTCAAAGGCCAGGTTGGATGAGCAACCAAGTGTAGTTGTGAGGCATCCCTGCCCATGGCAGGGAGGTTGGGGATAGATGATCCCTTCTAACCTAAGCCATTCTATGGAGTAATAATTGTTCTTTCTATTATTCAGAACAGTGAAGAGAAGGGAAGAAAATGCATTAATCAGTTTGCAGGTTTCTTCTGCAACCATAATACTTGTGTGTTCACAGTACTTACATTTCATAATACTCAAACTATGATGTCCTTTAGAATGCATGTCTGACCCACTCTTGCTGAAATGTGCCACGTAGCAAGAACTCCAAGTTAATTCTCCCAGGTGTTAAGTCTTACACATTGTGCAAATTTGGGAATGAATGCAAGGAAAAACAGATGTTGAGATGAACAAGATACAGTCCTTGGAAATATGTTTGAATTGTGACATTTATATAAATTGCCAACTATAAAACTCTAAACATTTGAGCCTTGGACAGTGTTGGGAGGCTGAAAGCTTAGCTTGCCCTTTTGGAATGGGAATTAATATGGGGTTTCCCCTTTGTCAGCCATAAAACTCCAAGAGTAGGAAGTGCAGTTAGCCAGCCAGTGCCCATATGCAGGAGCATGCTGCATGCAGTGTGTGGTGTTCCACATGCTCAGAGGTGTTTCTTCTAGTGTCAGCCTCTGGGGGCTGGAAACGTGGAGGTAATAGGTATGAGAATGTCTGCGTGTTATTGGGGTGAGGATATTACGTCAGGGGAGGTTGAAGTTGGACGTTAGGAACAATTTGTTCCTTGAGGGCGTTGTCAAGCCCTGGGAGAAGCTGCCCAGGGAAATGGTGGAGTCCCCACCCCAGGAGGGACTGAAACGCAGTGTTGATGTTGGCACTGAGGGGCATGGTTTAGTGGTGACCTGGCAGTGCTGGGTTAGTGGTTGAGCTTGATGATCTTAAAGGACGCTTCCAAACAAAATGATTCTGTGGTTCTATGACTGTTGTATTTATGCCATTAACTTCTCCCTATATGCTGTGAATGCCCTAAACCTTCCTGTTGCATTAGTACTGATGAGTAGTGTTTCTCTCAGTTTTCTGTCATCTCACTTCTCAGGGTTATCTCAATCAAAATTTCTTACCTCTGTAATATTGGAACTAGGTGATGGTTAAGGGTGCTCCCAACTCAAACCATTCTGTGATTTCTGTTTAAATTTGGCTTAATGGTGTCCTGTCATTTGCACTATATCTTCTAATTCGTAACTTTTTTCCTCTTCTCTTACTTGTAAACAACAAACCCAGGAGGGCTTCCTCTTTTACTGTTTTTCCTTTCTCCATCTTTTGTAAATCTTACATTTGAACAAGAGGGAAAAAATGTCTTATGTGTATCCTGGAAAATTCCCTATGAGGACTGGATTAAGGGGACACTGTCATTGTCCTAACATCTAGGAGGGTCTCGGTGCAATTTATGGGACTGCCTGGAGGTAATGAGAAGTGTGTAGTAAATGTGCTCTACTCAAGCTTGCAGTTTACAGATGAAAGACAGAACAAATGCGGAATCTACAAGAGGAGAAACCATCAACGTGTTATTTTGCAGATGGAGGGAACTAAGTGTTACTTTTAATGCCTCCTCAAAGTGGCTGTTTGATGGTCACTATCTCTTTAATGAGTCCAGCTTAAAATGCAACCCAGACCTCAACATTAAGGCAGTGAGGTAGCACGTGTGTGCGTGAAAAGTCACCAGTCTTGGTTGATTTTGACATTACAGGAAGATCTTAGGAGACTTCACTTGTCTGTGCGTGATGTGGAGGCATCCCTCAGGGAACTGGCTTTACAAAGGGTGAGTGTAGAGGACATTCCAAATGCAACCTGAAAAAGTTCAGTTTTGCCTTTAGAAAACCAGCTTTAGAGTCACTACGGCTGCTGAGATTTTACACTATTTCAAAAGCCACAAAAGCAGGGCACATCTTGTTCCCTAGATATCTTCTCTCATACAAGTTTGAAGAGAATAAAGCTCTTCAAAACCATCCCAAGAAGAAGCTCTGCAGAAATGTTTCTTCTTAAAGCAGAAGGGAGATGGCTGCCTGCCCTGCTGCAGAGGCGCTGCATCATACACCAAATTTCTCTCAAGACTATCTACACCATTTATTCCTGGCTATAAGATGTTTTACAGACTTCACGCCATACTCTACTTCATCCTTGCTGCCAGCTCTTTTCATATAGTGGGGAACTGCCTTCAGGAGACATGCATGAAAAACTGAGAGCAGGAGTAATACCTGGGTTTACTATAAATAACTTTGTTTTTCTAAAGGCTTGTTGAGTAAGAGAGAATAATTGAATTGATGACACAGGCTTAATAAGCAGAAAGGTAATATATGAGCCAGGTTGTGTTATTCAGTACCATCCAGGAGAGAAACATAGTGGCAAAAGAGCAGAGTCAGGTGTGTCTTTTATTGCCAAGTGCCCCAAAATCACTGAAGTTTTCTCAAAAGTCAGTCTAGTTTTGTAAGTTTTCAGTAATACAGTTTTTACCTTCCTTCCATCTGTTTTTCATTCGCTAGACAAAACTTCCAGCCACTCTGATGTACCGAAACCATTAAAGATCTGGTGCATTAATGAGAGTTGGAGAGCAGGTCTTCTTTCAGCCCGTGGTGTTTTAATTTGCAGCATTTCTGGATATCTTTTGATGCAAGCAAGTGTTCTTCATGCTCTAAAGCAATCCCTTGTCACCTTAATTCCTGGTGTATCTAACTGTGATGGACAGTTTGCAAAGCTGTTTGTAGAGGGGATGTTTCTCAGTTCCGTTTTGCTAATTGTTTCCCACTGGATGTCTTGCAGATGTGTCCCCTCTCTCTGCTTTCTGCTTGTGTTCTCATTTTCTGTGAAGCACAGAATTTTATTACATGGATAATGTGATTCCTGTTGTAGAAGCAAGGTCATTTCCCATTTGAAATGAAACTTCACGCAGTGCTACGGATACAGGTGTTTTGGCTTTGGTTATACCTGTGATGTTAATTTTCTTGACCTGGCTCAACTTTTCGTAATACCGTGGAACAATGGAACCAGAAAGCCCCTGATGTTTAGAATCACAAACTGGTTTGGATTGGAAGGGACCTTTAACCGTCCTTTAATGCAATCCTCTTGCAGTCAGTGGGGACATTAGCATCTAGAGTAGGTTGCTCAGAGCCCCAGACAACCGGACCTAGAATGGTTCCAGAGGTGGGGCCTCTACTGGCTCTTTGGGCACCTTGGGCCAGTGTCTCACCATGTGCAGTGCCAAGAATGTCTTCCTTCTCTGTAGTATAAGTCGCCCTGTGTTAGTTTCAAACCATCACCCCTTGTCCTGTCACAACAGGCCCTGATAAAAACTCTGCCTCTACCTTTCTTACTGACCCCTTTGAGCATTGAAAGGTCACAAGATATTCTCCCCGGGACCTTGTTGTCTCCAGGCTCAACAATCCCAGCTATCTAAGCCTGGCCTCACAGCAGAGGGTTTCTACCCACCTGCAACATGGTAGTGTCATTCCACCAACGACTGCATCCAAGAATAATCTTCTGTGACCAATATCTGAGATGTTTCAATGCTTGGTTTGCCCTTTCATTATAAAGTTACCCTAAATAACATTTTTCAGGTAGTTTTGCCTCCAGGTAGCTAGAAAAAGAAGAGGCTTTCATGTATGTATAAAACAAGGAAACTTGAGTCAAATCTCATGGGTCAGTATTTCTTCCTTGTTCACCCTGATGCACAAAGACAGTTCATGGAAAACACTATTACCTGAGGCTGGTCCCTCATAAATGGGGGAAGTAAAAGTGCTGGGCTGGCATGCAAAGGTTCTACGTCTTGTCTTTCACACTGCTTCTAGCTGATGTGTTTGGTTCCCTTTGTTTCAAATACAATTATTTTTAAAAGTAGTTTATGGTAGAAAAAGAAAATAAATACTTCCTTTTTTTTGTTTTGTTGGTTTTGGTTTTTTTTGGTTTTTTTTTTTTTTTTTTTTTTTTTTTTTTCTTAAATGAATTTCCTGATGAATTACCTGACTCCAGAAAGCAGTTTGAAAGGCTCTGTGGGCTCCTTGGAGGAAATGTGTCATCTCGATATAAGGCAGGAATATGATTTGATACATCTTTGAATTGCTGTAAACTACCAATATTGTGTAAAACATGATCACTACCTGGAGAGACCTGGCATTTCTGTCAACTTCAGCATAGTTTAGTAGCAAATCTGCAGAGACAAATTCCTCTTTAAAATTATATTAATTTGGGGGAATGTGCCCCTTCAAACATTGGTGCCTGCAGGATCCAAGTTGGATAGTTCAGCTGGTTTTAAATGAAACAAAAAAGAGCTTGGTAACTAGAGAACAAAACAAACCAACCAAAAAAAAAAACCCCAATAAACCAAACCAAATGTTTTGCTTACACTAAGTTTTACTTTTTTAGGGTTCCCCCCTCATTTACTTACTATACCTTCAGAGGAAAACCAGTTAAAAATCAAAATGTGGCTGTAAGTTAATGAAAAGCAGCCATTAGATTAGGTAGGAGAGTGGTTCTATCATCTTTGATTCCTTCCTGACTAGTTTAGTCAATTGAAAAATTAATAAAATCACAAAAGCACAGAATGATAGGAGTTGGAAAGGCCCTCTGGAGATCATCAAGTCCAACCTCCCTGCCAGAGCAGGTTGACCTAGAGCAGGTTGCACAAGATGGTGCCCGGGCAGGTTTTGAATGACTCCAGAACAGGAGACTCCACCACCTCTCTGGGCAGCCTGTGTTCTACCACCCTCCAAGTAAAGAAATTCTTTCTCATGCTTAGATGGAACATCCTATTTTCAAGTTTGCTCCTGTTACCTCTTGTCCTGTCACTGGGCACCACTGAAAAGAGTCTGGCTCCATCCTCTTGCCCTCTGCCCTCTAGCTATTGATTAGCATTGAGAAGATCTCCTCTTGGTCTTCTCCAGGCCAAACAGCCCCAAGTCTCTCAGCCTTTCTTCATAAAACAGATGTTTCAGTCCCCTCATCATCTTCATAGCATTTTGCTGTACCCTCTTAAGCAGTTTCCTGTCCTTCTTGAACTGGGGAGTCCAGAACTGGACCTGTACTCCAGATGAAGCCTCACCAGGGCAGAGCAGAGGTGGTGGAGAACCTCCCTTGACCTGCTGGCCACACTCTTCTTGATGCACCCCAGGATACCATTGGCCTTCTTGGCCACAAGGGCACATTGTTAGCTCAGGAAATGTATATATAGTCTTCCATAAAATATGTTAGCAGTTATGGAATCATCTCAGCCAGAACAGCCCTCCTCTAGCAAGCCATGAGTGTTAAGACAGTTGGGAAGAAGGATTTCTAACAGCTTACCTGAGTCCGTCTGTGTCAGTCTGATGAAACAAAGCAAAATGCTTCGAACAAAGTTCACATCTCTCTAGAAATGGGTTTGGAAGAGGGGAAGCAGCAAGGGAAACATTGACAGATATTTAATTATAATGGCAGTAGTGGCTGTTGCTGTGTTAATAGCATCTGGCAGCAGAGTCACTGCCATCTGTTAATGCCCTGAAATTCTGAATGCTCTGCATCCTTTATGGAGGAATTAGCAGTAATTAACACATCTATCAAATGAAATCACCTAGATTGGATGACAGCTTTACCTTGATAATGATTAATGGTAAAATAGTGGGGAGTAAAATGTCCACTCTCTACCTTTTTAGTGTAGACTGGCTAATGCTGCTAGCTGAGCACAGCACCCCAGAGGGCTTTCTGTGGATCTTGTGATGTAAGGCATCGTTCAGTGCATCTCCTGTAAATAATTCTGGTGAGCAGAGCAGGAGTAAAACCAAGCTTTTGCATCTTAATTTCTGTTTGCAACAGATTAGGACTCTTAAAATGAGTTGAGGTTTCTCCTGATGTACTGTAACTTATTCAATGTTAAATAAAGGAGAAAGTGAGATTGGATTGATAGCAGTGATCCTCAGCCAAAGTCAAGTCAACCTGCAAGAGCAATTTGACTACATCAAAGCATCTCAGATTTCTCTGTAAGATCAGTATTAAGAGTCCAAATTCTTAATTTCTGATGAATCAGTAAGTAATGGGGGGAGGGGGGAACCTTTATACATTTGTATCAGAAGAATTATTTTTGCATGTTTATTTTTATCAAAGCCAGTATTTTGGTCAGTGTGATAGAATCTCACTGTTGTAAATAATAGCTGTAAACAAAGCAGTGAGCCAATTTGGGACCCGCTTAGGGTTTATTTTTCTCTTAACTCCTCTTTTTTTCTGTGTGTTCCTGCTGAGCAGCAGATGGAGAAGGTAGCATACTCTGAGTAAACAAAAGAATTGTTAGTAATAGGTAGTGGAGGTATGTTAAGTATTAGAAGAAACAGGAGAGAAAGAAGTAAATTTTAGGATCTTGCAGTCAAGTAAACTGGAATTTTATTTCCATCTTCCTGTGTGAGTAAGTCAATATTCTGAATATTGTGCTGGGCCCCACAAAGAGAATCCTAATGTGGTGGGATCTGTAAGAGACATCTGTGGATCATCTGGTCCAACCCCCCTGCTAAAACCGGGTCACCCACTGCAGGTTGCCCAGGATCACAATGTCCAGGTGGATTTAGAATCTCTCCAGAGGAGTAGACTCCACAGCCTCTCTGGGCGGCCTGCTCCAGGGCTCCAGCATCCTCACAGGGAAGAATTTTTTCATTACGTTTGGGTTGAACCTCCTGGACTCCAGTTTGTGCCCATTGCCCCTTGTCCTGTCATTGAGTGCTGCTGAAAAGAATCTGTCCCCATCCTCTTTAGCTTTAGCTCTTGCTAAGCACTGATCAGGTTCCCTCTCAGGCTGCTCTTCTCCAAGCTAACCAGCCCCAGGTCTCTCAGCCTTTCCTCCTCAGAGAGATGCTCCAGTGCCCTCAGCATTTTCATATCCTCCACTCAACTGTCTCCAGTAGCTCTTGTCTCTCCCTTCAGTATCTATTTCCCTTGTTTCTTTCTGTTTATTCCTAAATGATGAAAGTTTCTTTAGACTTGGATTTGTGGTGGATTTACAGCTACCAGTAGAGCTGCCCTGACACCAAACCACGAGCAGAGTTGTGGAAAGCCAGGTTTGCACAACAATGTTACATCACTTCTCCTGACACACAAGCTGAAGATCAGAGTTTCCCTTTCCTTTCGACTGAGGCAATGGATTTTCAGCAGTGTTTTGGTGGTGGAAGGCCTGTGCCTGCAGGATGATGGTATGCAGGGACAGACAACAGCCCCAAACTCATCTCGTGTTGCAGTAGGTGGGCAGGAGGTGTTACAGCTACAGAATGTGCCTGCCTCTGAACCATCCAAATGTGCAGCGCAGAGCATTTCCAGTTTCTGCCTCTGTGTTGTAAGAAATGAACTGGTGGAGCAGATTTGAGGATCAAGGCTTACCTTGTTAAGAGGTTGGAATTTAGCAGACTTCTGGTTTTGAGGTCTTCTCCACAAGGCCTATCCCTCTCTTTTTATTTCGCTTGACAGCTGTGAGTTTGCTTGGCAGTTGTATGAGTCATGCATCAACTCAGATGAGCTGTATGGCCATGGCCATGCCATGACCACGTTCATCCCCAGTTAACACTGTTAAAATTAGAAGATGCTCTGAAAGCAAGTGGTTTTGTCTTTGCTTCTGCTTTAACTTGACGTCATGGGCAGGCCGTGGCTGGTGGGATGTAAGACAGTGAGCTGTTTGTTAAGCCTTGGAAGAAAGGCTTGTTTCTCTCTCACTTATTTTCATGCAAGACACCGTTTTCTCTTCAGGAGGACTAGAAGCTATGCATTAAACAGTGTTAAATAGGCTGAGGCAGTTGAAGTTTCCAGCCCTTATAGAATTATTCATTAAAATATTAACTGCTAGACAGCCTCTTTTGTTGTCTTTTTTTTTTTAATTCCATGATCTAGTAGGTCCCTTAAAGATCGTGTTGTGCGATTCAGACATCCAAGGGCTAAAGAAGACAGAATAAAATCACCAAAATTACCCACAAGAGCACTGATTCTTTGGCTTAAGTTCCTTAAGTTGTCATGGACGTGACGTACCTGAGAAATTCAGCTGGGTTTGTGGAGCAGTTGAGCTGTAAGGTTTGACTCAGCTCTCTCCCATCTGCACCGGCATCTTTCCCTAACACACAGTGCTGGAAAGAGCTGGAAGGGGATGTATCCTTCTCAAGGTTTTTGCAGACAGTAGATCTGTGTGCACTATGTTTTGGTTTACAGAAGCTTTTGGTGCGGCAACAAGACACTATCTTGAAATACTGGCTCTCAATTACACTCTTTTCCCTCCCCACCCCCTTTTAAGGATATTTTTAATGGCTGTAGGTCTCCATGGAGGACATGGTCATGCTCTTCCCTATAAACACATTTTGGTTTGCTTCCTTGGGCCTCTTGTGTCAAATTTTCTAGCTGAGCAGGTCAAGCCTGCTGTTGCCGCTCTTCTCACTGGCACATGTAGTCTTTGCTTTCTTTTACATACCATCTTCCATGTGATGCTGATGTTTCTCATCTCTGTTCTGAGCACACCTCCAGGTCCGGGGTGACTCTGAGGCTTTGCCTTTTCAGTGCTTTGCCTTATTCCATTAACGGTGCCAACTGGTGTTGTTACAGAGACAAGCAGTGAATCCACAGCTACACACCTCACTTTCCACGGACCACTGGAGATTTATTAGTCAGCACAGTGTTTGATCATGACAAGTTACAGATTAATTTCACCTGGTGGCAATCCCCCAGGCCACTGAGCCTGTGACATTAAAAATTGCCCACCCAGGGTCACTGCATCAATCATGTTGCCTTTAATGTCTTTTCTGATGAGCTTTTTTTCATTCATTTGAATAAGTGGAAGAGCCTGAAGCCCCTGGAGTGTGACACTATGATGACAAATGCCTGTCACACTTTGTGTGCTTCATAAATACTGATGGTGCTTCTGTTGTGTGTCTTTTTTGTGTGTTTCAGGAAAAAAGTGCCAGTTCTAATGTAAGACTTAAATCTAATAAAGAAGTCCCAGGATTAGTACATCAACCCCGAGCAAAGTAAGTTCAACTTTTATTATTTTTTTAAAGCATAATACAGATAAGCATAGAACTAAGCAGCATCTGTGAGACTCCCAGTTAGTGCCTAGTGAAAACAAACTGGTGAGTCCAGCAGCCTTAAAGCCATGCTCAGTTTAAATAAAACATGCAAGGTCACCTGTGTCCTGAGACCCAGCTGGTCAGTGCTTGTACCATCTTCCCTGCAGCATCCTCTCCTTTGCACAGCAAAGATGCAGGACTTAAAAGTGTGTGAGATGCATATTTCTGTGCCCTGTAGAGGAACTGTGATGTGTTATTTCACAGTTTTCTCTGCAACTCACTCAGAAATAAACTGATATGTGCATCAGTGTTCATAAATACTATTGGCTAAGTCCCCACAGAATCCCAGAACGGTGGGGACTAGATGGGACCTCTGGAGATCATCCAGTCCAACCCCCTGCTACAGCAGGTTAACCAGGATCACAATATCCACACAGGCTTGGAATATCTCTAGAGAAGGAGACTCCATAATCTCACTGGGCAGCCTGCTCCAGAGCTCCAGCAAGGGAGTTTTTCCTCCTGTTCAGACAGAACCTCCTGGGTCTCAGTTTGTGTTCTGATGTCCTTTGTCCTGTCGCTGGGCACCACAGAAGAGTGTGGCCCCATCCTCTTACCGCCTACCCTTTAGCTCTTGCTAAGCATTGATCAGATTCCCTTTCAGGCTGCTCTTATCCAGGCTCAACAGCCCCAGGTCTCTCAACCTTTCCTCTTCACAGAGATGTTCCAGGCCTCTCAGCATCTCTGTAGCCTGCACTGGACTGTTTTCAGTAGTTCCCTGTATCTCTTGAACTGGCGACCCCAGATTTGGACACAATACC
Organism: Eubucco bourcierii; assembly: GCA_013396675.1. Taxonomy (NCBI): domain Eukaryota; kingdom Metazoa; phylum Chordata; class Aves; order Piciformes; family Ramphastidae; genus Eubucco; species Eubucco bourcierii. Next base: position 241,741 of record VWZE01002139.1, on the reverse strand, counting down.
CCAGATGTGGCCTCACCAGGACAGAGCAGATGGGGAGGAGAACCTCACTGGGCCTGATGGTCAAACTATTCTTAGTGCACCCCAGGAGACCATTGGCCTTCTTGGCCATGAGAGCACACTGCATCCTGGGGCAGATTTTGCTAGCTCTTGGGCAGCTCTTCTGCCCAGGATTAGGAGTGGTAAAGTTCTTCCATTTAAAACAGTCACAATATTTCTTAAAATGAGGGTTCTTTTGTATCTGAGAGTTTTTTCATCATTTGCTCACAGTTATTCTCCCACTCTACTCTACCCTGGTGAGGCCATTTCTGGGGTATTGTGTCCATTTCTGGCCTCCCCAGTTCAAGAGGTACAGCGAAATACTAGAGAGAGTCCAACAGAGTGCCACGAGGATGGTGAAGGCACTGGACCATCTGTCTGGTGAGGAAAGGCTGAGAGACCTGGGGCTGTTTAGTCCAGAGAAGAGCAACCTGAGAGGGGATCTTATTAATGTTAACTACCTGAAGAGCAGGCCTCAAGAAGAAGGGGCCAGGCCCTTTTCATTGGTGCTTTCATATGATGAGCAGCAGGGTGGACCACAGGAAGTTCTATCCCAACATGAGAAAAAAATTCTTTGGTGTGAGGTTGCAGGGGCCCTGGAGCGGGCTGCCCAGAGAGATTGTGGAGTCTTTCAAGAGCCTCCTGGATGTGTTCCTGTGTGGAGACCCTGCTTTTACAGGGAGTATTGGGCTGAATGATCTCCAGAGGTCCCTTCCAACTTCCACCATGCTGAGATTCTGTGATTCTGTGACTTTGCCCATGGGGCTGAGATCACTCAGTCTTAAACACGCCACAAAATACCAAACTCCTGCAACAGAGCTGCTTATTGATATTAGTAACTCATTTCTTATCTAAATTACCATTACCTTTTAATCACTAATGGGATTGGAAATAACAGATTACACAGAGCTGTGCTTCACGTTCTTAACTGAGAGGTGATAAATCTTTGCTGCTGAACAATAGTGGAAATGCTATTCTTTGTGCCATGCCTTCAGGGCACTTATTAACTTCAACTTGCTGCATACCAAGCGCGTCGTGCGCTGCTTCACGTCTGGAAACTTCAGTAATGAAGTGACAGTATAATTCAGCCTCCTTTCCAAAGGGAAAATCAAGTGCTGCAGATGTAATTGCAGAGAAATTCACAGTAGAGAGGTGGAGGCAAAACTCACCCTTCAGCAAACCTGTGCTTGTTATTGTGACTTGCTCCTTCCCAGCAGGGTCAGAGATGTGGTTGAGACGCTCTAACAGGAGGCTAAAGCAGGGCTGTTTCTTGTGACTGGTCATCTCTTCTGGTGCATCCAAGACAGAGGAACTGTGTGGGGTCAAGAGGTCCTTTCTTTAAAAGGCCCCACAGAAATCAAAACTGGCTTTTATTCACCAGAAAACCTAAAGTCATTGCATGGGCAGAGGTAAATGTTTCTGTCATATTCCTGCGAAAATAAGGAAGCTTCTCAGAGGGTTAAAGAATATAATATAAGTTGTTGGGTAGACCCTCCAGTTTGACCAAAGCTCTGCTGTTTACTTGACCTACTTTTGGAGTTCTGTTTATCCAGTGACTACATGTTTGAATTGCTAATCACCAAATCAACAAATACCTGTTATCATCTGCAATTTTTGGTCAAGTTTATAATCTGAAAACTATAGCAGTTCTGACTGCAAGGGTTGGTAGCACTGGGTGGAAAAGAGCTACTCAGCTAAAAGAGCAGAAATGAACAGATAAATCATTAGGTGCATCTTGTAGAACTGTTCTTGTGGAACAAGTATTTCAAAACATAACACAGATTAAGTACCACATTGTAAGTTCATTTACAATGAAGGGAGTTTTAGTATGTCAGCTGTAAAAGTAAGACTGTGAGGGCGTGGAGTTGTAGAGCAGTCCTACTGCCAGGCAAACTTTGATGAAGATCAAATCCTGCAAGGGACTTAAGACCTCCTGCAAGACTTCCCATGTATATAGAAACACAAGATTCCAGTTTTCCCAACTCTTCATTTAGTTCTCTTGTAAATTACAGTTGGATCGAGTCACTACAATATCATCTCGTTTTATTAGCAGCCAGATCTATGATGTTGTAAAGGCAAGAATGTCTTTCTAGTGCTTACCTAGCCAGAAGGAGCTGTTCTGCCCTAAAGGCCCTCTCCAAGACCCTTGAATATGCAGGTGACAGGGTTGGGTGCCCCAAACAAACATCTTTCCCCATCTTAGGTGGAGGTGGGAACCTGAGGGACAGGAAGACATCTGGGCACAGAAACTCCCACTGCCTCTGAGAGGTGAATTATTCCCTCTCCTGAATTACCAGCTTTAGATTTTAACACCACTTCTGAGACCTTATCTTTAACCTCACATTGTAGGCATCTCATTTTGTAATGATGAGGGTTGGCAATACTGAAAAATCTTCTGACTTGACTCAGAAGAGGCTCTGCCTGGCCCAGAGGTTATTATGGTTTTGCAGCTTGCCTAGAAAAGGGAGTATAATCCTCTGGATGTACACAGGTCCTGCTTGTAGGTCCAAGTACAGGACCCTTGTGGGACCATCCCAAGTGTAGCATGTTTATATAGAACAAAATATAATCATTTTTCCCTTTTCACAGGGAAAAAAAAGAAGATTTTAAAACAGTCATTGTAAACAAAGTATAAATAAAGTGATTTATTCTTCACAGTGGTGGAAGCTGACAGTTCAGTCCTTCAGCCACCCTGGAGTGGAAGACACTGTTGGTACTGACACCTCTTCTTTTGCCTTTCAGCATGCACATCTCTGAAAGCCAACAAGAATTCTTCAGAATGCTTGATGAAAAAATTGAAAAGGTAAGACAGAAGGAAGTAAATGTATGGTGTCGCTCAGTGGGTGGATGTGCAGGTTTACCAGCTCCATGGGGAGGACAGCCAGATGCTGTCTGTCCCAGTGCTCCACGTTCTCCACTACTTGGAGGCACTCTGGTCCTAGAACCCCTTTACTGCACGTTAGTTAGATAGTTCAAGAGGAAAGGAGACCAGAAATGTAAAGAGGTTGCAGAAGGTACTGGAAAGAAACCTTTATTCCATGAAGATATCACCAGGCTGGGATGGATGACACTAACTTAAAACTTCAGGAGATACATGGACTGCTGGATAGAGGGGGAGAGCTAAGTGAGGCTTTGTGCCCTTAGTTACTTTATTTTTCATTTCATCTCTGGGGAAGACAGTTGGAATGTTACTGCTAGTGGTACCTGGGATACCCTTCTTATTTGTTGTTGAATCTCTTCAAAATAGCTCCTTGCTGTGGATAACATGGCTCTCTCTATGGGTAACAAGACCTATGCTGAGTGAAATAATGATGTTCTTGTGAAGAACAGAGCAAATGGTTCTTTACGTACCTCATTGTCTTAATAGCATTCAGTGTGTTCCACAAGGACTTTAAATGAGAATCCCAAAGTCTTTTTGACATAGTAGTGAATAGTTTAATCATGATATAGATGGGAAACTGAGATTTGAGGAGTTAAATGGGCTGTTTGGATCAGCATCTGAGCCATTGCCTGTACCTTGAGCTTGGTGTTTGCTTACCCACATGCTCTGTACTTCTCACTACAAGAAGGACACTGAGGTGCTGGAGCAAGTCCAAAGAAGGGCAATAAGAGGCACCATGGTGAAGGGTCTGGAGAACAGGTCTGGGCAGGAGCAGCTGAGGGAGCTGGGCTTGTTTAGTCTGGAAGAAAGGGGAGACCTTTTAGCTCTCTACAACTCCCTGAATGGAGGTTGGAGCCAAGTGAGTGTTGGTCTCTTCTTCATAACAGGTGACAAGGCAAGAGGAAACAGCCTCAGGTTGTGCCAAAAGAGGTTTAGGTTGGGCATTAGGAAAAGCTTTTTCCTCCAAAATGCTGTCAAGCCCTGGAACAGGCTGCCCAGATCAGCGGTGGAGTCACCATCCTTGGAGGAATTTTAAAGCTGTGCAGATGTGTTGCTGAGGGACATAGTTTAGTGGTGACCTGGCAGTGCTGGGTTAACAGTTGGAGGTGATGATCTTACAGGTCTTTTCCAACCTAAACAATTCTATGATTCTTTAGCCTTTGTATTTTGCAATGGTGTATCTTAGTTAATACTTGATATTTGCTTCTCTGACAGGAATAAAGTAATTTGTACTCTCTAATTGCCATTTTGAGCTGCAGAGCAGGAGGGAAATTTTTCCTTGGATGGCTCTAAGTATCTGAGTATCTGCTTGTTTTTGTTGGCACTCTTGGTCTTAGGAGTTGAAGTGCCACAGTAGGGGAATCTCTTATTTGTCCCAAGCAACAGATTTGTTACTCTGCTCTAAAAAAGATTTTCATGAAAGCAAAATGTTAGATAAATGGGAGGAGTTGAGTGAGGAGGAGTGTGTAGATTCCCTAGAAGAGGATTTCTGTAGCAGTAAGATTTTACTTAACTTCCATGCCTTTAGAAGTAGAATTTCTGCATATCCATAGTACAGCTGCATCTCCTGTGAATAAATGCATTCACCCTATAAATATTTAGATGCCTTCCCTGGACATCATCTCCTTCCATAAAGTCAAATCCAGTGAAATGGATTTTCCAGAGGTCTCCGTTATCTACACAGCAGACCATCAGATTTCTGTATCTCATTATGAATTGAAGTTAGGTTTTGTTTCTAAGATTGGTTTCAGAGCAGTAATAGCATTTGTTCCCCAGCTGCCACATTGAGATGCAGTTGACCATGTCTCCTTGCTCTTTGGACCATGCTCTCAGATGATTCCAGGTGTTCTCCAGGGCTCTTGTACTAATTTATCTTCTAGATCAGGAGATTACTTGTTTAGAGGAAATACACAGTTTTGTCTTTCAAAGAGAGGTTTCAAGCTGCTGACGGTTGGATTGGCAGGAGTTAATGCATAGCTGAATGTGGGATTTGCACTCTCTGGGGACCTCCTGTGCCTGAGGAAGTAGTCTTCCTAGAATAAGTTTTGGGGGTTTTAATTAATCTTTGCCTGTAATGCATTGTTTTTCTAGATAACCGCCATAAGTGCCAAAAAGATGGGGAAATGTGGAGGGTTTTGTTTGATCCCTAACTAGCATTTCAAGCCCCTTCTCCAGGGAAATGGAGGATACGAAGTTGAACAGTTAATGGAAACATATCACAGAATCACTTAATCACAGAAACATTCCGGTTGGAAAAGACCCTCAGGATCACCAAGTTTAACAGATATCCTTACTCTACAAGGTTCACACTAAACCATATCCCCAAGCACCAGATCCATATGACCTTTAAACGTATCCAGGGTTGGTGACTCAACCACCCCCTTGGGCAAAAACAAGAGTCTTCAGAAGTGGGGAGGGGGCATTGCTCGTGGTTTGTGAGGTCCCAAAATGTGTTGGAATGTTCACATGATGGCCATAGCCATGAGTAGTGTTGGATTTGTGCGGAGATGTGCTGTCCATCACCGACTCTGTGAGTTGTCTATAGAAACTATGCCCAAAGCAAAACATTCCTCAGTTTCCACTGAAATCCCAGGGGATGTTAGGTCATCTCATACAAATGAGAACAACTCTTAATATAGGTGCTACCAGGTGGAAAGGAAAATTGAATGAGTGTTTTGGACTCAGCAAAATTATTAAATGGACAGGAAGGTCAGCTGGCATCAGATCTCTGCAATCCAAGTGGGAAGTGGGAAGAACACAGGCTGTTGTTTCAGTGACTGAAAAAAAGGAAGTGTTTTTGAATCCTGGAGATCAATAAATGCCTTAATGAAATGATCTGGAGCATTTCTCTGGAAGTGTAGCTCCTGTCAGTACCCAGCACATGCCCTGGAGAGCTGAGCTGCCTTCTGCCAATGCCACCCAAAGGTGGAAACCAGAATGTCAGCCCCAGCATGAAGCTTCTGGCTACCAGAATTCAGTGTCAAAACACAGTGAGGCATTTGGAAGGAGACAGTGTGTTCCTAGCCCTGCCTGAGTGTCTCTTCATGCTTGGAGAGCTAGAGCTGAACTTGCAGGTATGAAACTGCATGTCATTATGGAAATTCAATCTATAGGATTTGTTGGAAGAAAGAAATACTGAAATACAGGCTCAGCACTGAATGCTGAAGTAGAACTGACTGGGGGTGTAAAGGTCAGCCTCACATGTAGGTCACAACAACCCTCTGCAATGCTCTAGGCTTAGGGCAGAGTGGCTGGAATCTGCCCATCAGAAAACATCTTGGGGGTGTTGATTGACAGCTGGCTGAAGAAAAGTTGGTGTGTGCCCAGGTGCCCCAGAGGGCCACCACCAGCATCGTGGTCTTTATGAGCAATAGTGCGACCAGCAGGACTAGGGAAGTGGCTGTCTCCCTGTACCCAGTACTGGTGAGGCCACACCTTGAATACTGAGTTCAGTTCTGGGGCCTTCACTCCCAGAAGGACAGTGAGGTGCTGGAACAGGTCTAGAGAGGGGCAACAAAGCTGATGAAGGGTCTAGAACACAAGTCTTGTGAGGAGCAGCTGAGGGAACTGGGGTAATTTAATCTGGAGAAAAGGAGGCCGAGGGGAGACCTTCCTCATTGCAACTCCCTGAAAAGAGATTGGAGTGAGAGGGAGTGGGTATTGATCTCTTCTCCCTAATAACAAGCACCAGGACAAGAGGAAATGGCCTCAAATTGTGTCAGGGAAGCTTTAGGTTGGAGATGAGGGACAATTTCTTCCCCAAAACAGTTGTAAAGCCCTCAGTCAGGCTTCCCAGGGAGGTGGTTGAATCCCCATCCTTGGAGGTGTTTCCAAGAAGGCAGAGATGTGGTACTGAGTGACTTGATTTAGCACCAGCCTTGGTAGAGCTAGATAATGGCAGGACTTGATGAGATCTTAAAGGTATTTTCTATCCAAACTAGTTACATGATTCTATTAGATGTTGATTCTACTAGAGTCAAGTCAGTCATTCCAGAATTTGAGCTAAAAAGGAACTCAGAGGCAATGAGAATCCAAAAGCTGGAAGTAGCTGAGTAAAGACAGGCAGTGGACAGCACAGGGAACAGTAGTCATGTGTCATATGTGTATGACAGGCCATGGGGTGCTCCTTCTGATGGTGTTTCCATGGCATAGCAGCATACCTCCAGATGGATAGGAGCTGGGTGGTTAAAAGGTGGGACAAATCTCTGCACAGGAGAATGGTTTCCAGATGATGTTGGTGTAGTGGCAGAGAGTGAGCACAGCTCTGGCACAACTGCAAGGCTGGATGTGCACTGCACTGGGAGAGAAGAGGAACAAAAAATAGCAAGAGTTGTAATGAAACCTTGGGCTGTATCTCAAAGGTCTTTTCCAACTGAAAAGATTCATGACTATGAAAGGGCTCAGAAATGCTCCTGGCATCTGCCAGCAGCTTCATTGGCTCCGCTTGAGGTTTCACATTCACTGAAGGTATCATGAGTAGACTTGTGTGCTTTGCTTTAGAGACAAAAAGGCAAAGAGTTTGGCAAGGAAACAGAGCAGAGACAGGCAGCTCACCTGGTGACCATTATCCTCTTTTTTGGAAAGATGGGCTTACCTGAAGCCATACAAATACCTTCCAGCAGAGGATGGGCAACAGGTAATAGCCCCAGTTGGGCTGGAGGAGAGAGCACCCCCAGAGTAAATGAGAAGGACCTGGGTCAGAGGTGCAAGCGATGTGCTGGGACTGAGCGATGAAGGGAGAAATACAACTCTGGAAACCTAAAAAGAAAGCAGAGAGCGACTGACACATCCCTCCTGAAGGAAATGCAGCTGCTGCTGCTGCTACGTAAATCCAAGATCTGCTGTGTGGTGCCCAGAAGAGGAGAAATGGGTCCCACCAGCTGAAGCAGGACAGGGAAATACCATTACACCCATCATGGTGTGGTAAAATCTGATTTTTGAATACCATCTTTGATTAAGAACAAGAGGACACAGTCTCAAGCTGTACCAGGGGAAGTTTAGGCTGGAGGTGAGGAGAAAGTTCCTCACTGAGAGAGTCATTGGCTACTGGAATGGGCTGCCCAGGGAGGTGGTGGAGTCAGCATCCCTGGAGGAATTCAAGGCGCGTTTGGACGTGGCACTTGGTGCCATGGTCTAGTCTTGAGGTCTGTGGTGATGGGTTGGACTTGATGATCTTTGAGGTCTCTTCCAGCCCTGGTGATACTGTGATAAAGAAGATAGAAAATTGTTCCACTAACCATGTCCCTGTCTCTGTGGCACCCAGTGATTTCTGCTGTGTGAGACCAGACCACAGTTAAGCCACGGGGGTTGGTGTTTAGGCAAATACCTTAGTTACCTGTCTGTGGAGGTTGGTTTCTTCCCCCAAGTAATTAGTGATAGGATGAGAGGAAATAGCATCAAATTGCTCCAGGGGAGGTTTAGGTTGTATACTAGGAAAAATTTATTTCCTGCAAGAGTGGTCAGGCATTGGAACAGGCTGCCCAGGGAGGTGGTGGAGCACTATCCTTGGAGATGTGGACATGGAACTTCAGGGGCATGGTGGTGTTGGGTTGATGGTTGGACTTGATGCTTTTAGATGTCTTTTCCAACCTTAATGATTCTTTCATTCTCTCTGATCTAGTGCAGGGACTAACTTAGTTAGATCTTGTGTATGGATTCACAGAGTTGCTGTGAAACACATTAGAAGAATGACCACATCTCCTAAAATTTCTCTGGTCTCTTTTTCCACCCCCTTACTTTATTTGGACTCTGATTGTGCAGGACCACATTGTGCTGTTTTTTTGGCAAAGTTCACCCTAAGAAGAAATCCCATTATTTGAACAGGACAGCTCAGAGCAGAGAGTTAATCCTGGGCACAGACTTTGCAGGCTTAAACTGAGGGGACCTTGTTCCACCAAGAAATAAAAGCAAAATTAAAACCTGTGGTTTGTAAAATGCTGAATGTGGAAAATTTAGCCCATTTAGGGCTTGCTAGTGAAAACATCTTGGTGATGGCTATCACAGAAAATGGCCTGGAAAATGCCTGCTGTCTCTGAATTCTGCATAGAGAGCAGTAAAGCCATCATCAGCAATGATCTCTTGAAGTCTGTGTCTTTACTGTAGGCTGTGGCACGGCATGTAGGTTGAAGTATAATTGAGCAGCTGACAGGCAATTTCTAGGAGTATATTTGGGGATTGTACCCTCAGAAGAGGAACATCTGTGGCTTTGTGGTTTGAAGGGAAAAAACGCTCAAAGCAGTCCAGGTGAACTGTACCAGAAGAAATCATCACCGGTCACATCATCACCGTAAGCTTTTTCCTACATGGCTACAGTAGGTTCTGAAAAATAATCACAATGCAAAGATAGCCATGAGGAAAATGGGATTAAAAATGTCAGAGCACGTGAAGATCACAGTCACAGCGTGCTTGCAAGGGATCTTTGGAGATTTGTTCATAGAGTCATACAATGGTCTAGGTTGGAAGGGACCCTAAAGACCATCTAGTTCCAACTGCCTGCCATGGGCAGGGGCACCTCCCACTAGATCAGGTTGCTCAAGGCCTCATCCAGCGTGGCCTTGAACACTGCCAGGGCAACCTGTTCCAGTGTCTAGCCACTCTCACTGTAAAGAATTTCTTCCTAATCTCCAGTCTAAATCTGCCCTCCACAAGCTTCAATCTATTCCCTTTTGTCCTATCACTACAAGCCCCTGTAAAAAGTCCCTCCCCAGCTTTCCTGTAGATCCCCTTCTCTTCTCCAGCCTGAAGAGTCCAAACTCTCCCAGCCTGTCCCCACAGGGGAGGTTCTCCAGCCACTCTTATCATTTTCATGGCTTGCTTTGGACCCACTCTGACAGTTTTATGTCCTTCTTATACTGGGGACACCAGAACTGGACACAGTACTCCAGGTGGGGTCTCATGAGAGCAGAGAGGTAGAATCACCTCCCTCCTCCTGCTGGTCCCACTGCTTTTGATACAGCTCAGGACACCATCTAGTCCAGCCCCCTTGATAAAGCAGGGGCACCCGCAGCAGGTTACCCAGGATCACAATGTCCAGGTGGGTTTGCAATCTCTGCAGAGAAGGAAACTCCTCAACCTCTCTGGACAGGGCTCCAGCTCCTTCACACCAAAGAAGTTTTCCCTTCTTTTCAGATGGAATCTTCTGGGTTCTACTTTGTGCCCTTTTCCCCTTGTCCTATTACTGGGCGCTGCTGAAAGGAGTCTGGCACCATCCTCTTGGTCCCCACCCTTTAGCTATTCATCAGCATTGAGAAGATGATGTGCTGTGAGCTCTCAAGCTCACACAGGGTGGATACCCAAGCCTGGGGCATCATGTTTCCACTGCCACAGGGGATGTCACTTTGGGCCAAGAAAGTTTGGTCTTAACCTCCAGCACTGGTGCCAAGGTAGGTTTGCAGTGTTTTCTTCACACCTGGGTTCTGGGAGCTGGGCTGGAGACTACCGGTTTGTTGTTGAAGGTCGTGGGAGAGATACCCAGCAGCAACTTGCTCGTTAGTAAAACTGGGCACAAAATGCAGGGTGAAGGCACAATGCAGCTCCTTGTATAGTATTTAAAGAGTGCTGTCAGAAACAGGGGGGGGGGCGTGCTAACCCAGACGTATGCAGGGACAGAATGATTAGGCTACAATTCATTAGCAAAGTGTTTTGCTCTTAATGACTCTCTTGGTTCATCTCTCACCAAATCGGAGCTGTGCAAGAAGGAGCTCAGTAAACAATTCCTCTGTGCCGCCTCCCAGCCTTTTCTTCCCACCCTTTCTGCTAGTGCTGTGAACAGAACCAGCTTGATGAAAAGGGTTCCCAGCACAGAGCCTGCAGAACGCTTCCTAGTGCCCACCATCTCCTCTGAAAGGGCCCACTGTGTCACTCAGGCCCTTTCAGCCTTTGCAGAAGAAAGGGTTGCTTGCTGCAGCTCATTTCCCGCTCCCGGCCCAGCAGGCCTCCTCTTCCTCCTCTCCTGGCCTGGGCCATGGCGGGAGGATGCCGGTGCCAAGCTGCAGAGCCGTGGCGGAAGAAGCATCTCCTGAACCGCCTCCTGTCCCTCAGTGAGTTCCCCCCAGCCACACAAAGGGCTATTGAACGGGGACAGCTTCTGCATTCAGGCTGCGTGGGGTTTGTTTATTGGCCTGTCACCCACAACAATGGGGCAAAGGCTTTTCCTGCCAGATTCTGTTTCTTTTTGTTCCTCTAACAGGATAGCATCAGCCACGATGCATGTCCTGGTAGGGGCACCAGCATGGTTGTGCTTTCTGGATGGAGCAAGGTGGATGTGCTCCCCAGAGCTCAGTGCTGGGGCCAGTCCTCTTTAATGTCTTTATCCATGATCTGGACAAGGAGATTGAGGGCACCTTCAGTAGGTGTACAGATGACACTGAGCTGAGAGGAAGTGTTGATCTCCTTGAGGTGAGGAAGGCTCTACAGAGGGGTCTGGACAGGCTGAATTGATGGGCCAAGGCCAACAGGATGAGGTTCAACAAGGCCAAGTGCCATGTTCTCCACTTGGGTCACAACCACCCCACAGTTTGGGGCAGTGTGGCTGCTAGAATGCACACCAGAGAATAACTTGGGAGTATCTGTTGACAACCAGCTCAAACATAAGCCAGCAGTGTGCTCATGTGGCCAAGAAGGCCACCAGCATCCAGGATCAGGTGGTGCGGCCAGCAGGACCAGGGGAGTGATTGTCCCCTGCACTCAGCACTGGTGAGGCCACACCTCAAATACAAGACTCAGTGTTGTGCCACTCACTCCAAGGAGGACATTGAAGTGCTGTAGCAGGTCTAGAGAAGGGCTAGAATCTAGTGAAAGGTCTAGAGCACAGATGTTGTGAGGAGCAGCTGAGGGAACTGGGGTTGTTTAGCATGGAGAAAAGCACTTGAGCCCTAGTGCAGAGTGTAGTGGGGAATGATGGACCACAGAGCTCTCTGGAGGAGGTGGGTCAGGGAACCACACCAGTGAATCACTTGGCAATGTCTTGAGCCTCAGTCATTAGGCATTTGACTCTGTCCCACATGACATCCTGGTCACCAAACTGGAAAAACATGGACTTGATGGATGGACCACTCGCTGGATAAGGAATTGGCTGGATGGTCGAACCCAGAGAGTGGCGATCAACGGCACAATGTCCACCTGGAGACCAGTGACAAGTGGTGTCCCTCAGGGGTCAGTGCTGGGACCAGTGCTGTTTAACATCTTTGTCAGTGACACGGACAGAGGAATGGAGTGCACCCTCAGCAAGTTTGCAGATGACACCAAGCTGTGTGGCACAGTCGACTTGCTAGAGGGCAGGGATGCCATCCAGAGGGACCTGGACAGGCTGGAGAGGTGGGCCCAGGCCAACCTGATGAAATTCAATAAGGCCAAGTGTAAGGTCCTGCACCTGGGTAGGCACAATCCCAAGCACAAAT
>VWZE01002139.1:218546-229329 GCA_013396675.1 Eubucco bourcierii | reverse complement strand
ATCCTTGAGGTCCCTTCCAACCTTACCATTCTATGATTATTCTCTACTGGCAAATTTCACAGGTCTGCAGACATGGAACTAGATGACCTTTGAGGGCTTTCCAACCTAAACTGTTTTATGATTTATGGAGGTCCCTTCCAATCCCTAACATCCTAAGATCCTGACCTAGACCAGCAAGGGTGGTGCCAACAGGAGCAGGGAAGTCCTGTGCTGGGCAATGGTGAGACCACACCTTGAATCCTAGGCTCAGTTTTGGGGCCCTCATGCCAAGAGAATGTCGAGGGGCTGAAGTGTGTCCAGGCAGTGAAGCTGGTGAGGAGTCTGGAGAACTGGGCTGGTGAGGAGTGGCTGCTTAGCATGGAGAAGAGGAGGCTGAGGGGAGACCTCAATGCTTTCTACAACTCACTGAAAGGAGGTTACAGTGAGGTGGGAGTTGGTCTCTTCACCCTAGTATCAGATGATAGAATGAGAAAAAAAAGGCCTGAAATAGTGCCAGGAGAGGTTTAGGTTGGACATGAGGAACAACTTATGTGCTGCAAGAGTAGTCAGGCATTGGAACCTGCTGCCCACAGAGATGGTGAAGTCACCATCCCTGGTGATGTTCAAGTAACCTGTAACCATAGCACTTTGGGACGTGGTTTAATGGGCACAGTCATGTTGAGCTGAAGGTTGGACTTGATGATCTTAGAGGGCTTTTCCAACCCAAACAATTCTACAGCAACACCCCACCACCCCACCATGAGCTTCCAGTTCAGCCAAGTACTCATCATAAGTGAGCAGAAAGCAGCAGCTGAACAGAGAAGAGCTCAGCCTAAGTAAGGAGGCCCAACCAACACCCATGGGTGATGTTAGAGTGACCATCAAGTCTTAATCTGTCCCAACCAGTATCCATGGGTGATGTTAGAATAACAATCAAGTCTCAATCCTACCAAACCGGGGGGCCACCAGGCCCCCCGGCCTTTTAGAACCCACTCCCATTCACCCAGAGTGCACCATGGGTACTCACCAGTGGTGACAGGAGGAGGATCCCTCTGCCCAGACGGGCAAACTTGGGGCTTCTGCCCTTCCTGGGGCTGATTATAAAGGGGAGTGGCAGGGAGGGGAAAGTGGTCACACTTGGGGTGGGAGGAGACTCAAACAGCACCCAGGTGCTCTGAGTTTGGGGGGAAAGGGCGAAAATGAGTTGTGGGGTGGGAAAGGGCAGGTGGAGCTGAAAGGAGTGGGATGGAGAGGAAGATGAGGAAAAGGAAAGAGATGAAGAGGAAAGGAGGAAGATGGGGGGAAAGACGAAGATGAAGAGGAAAGGAAGGAGATGGAAAGAAAGGGAAGAAGATGGGGGAAATAGAGAGGAAAGGAGGGAGATGGGGGAGAAGTGGGATAAAAACATAATAAAAATGAAAACTGGACTGTAAACAAAACAAAAAAACAACAAAACAATAACAAAACCCACAAACACTACCACCCTCAAAAAGCTGTGGCAGGGGAATTGGACTGGATGATCTTTCAAGGTCCCTTCTGTGATGTTGAATGAAGGCTTCATTGCCACCAGCTTAGTCTTGTGGTTTTGTCCATTGTGGTCCCTGGCATGAAGAAAATCAATGGACTTGAGCTTTGCTGCAAAGGATTTTGGCAATTCTTCCAGAGACAAATATTTTCCTTTAAAAAATGTTTTTTGGTTTTTTCCTTTATTTCTGGGTCAGTGGTTGATGAATAGCAATTAGGACTGATGAATCTCTTGGGTTTATTTTACCATCCTGAGAAAGCCCTTTCACTGATAGTACTGGGCCACAGAGAGCTGCTAAAGTGATGAACATTGTTGGGTGTGGACCCTCCAGCAAAGCAAGCTCTGCAATCCCAGCATCATCAGGGAGATTTTAATTGCAGAGATATTTTGGAGCCTCTGTTCCTGATGTGTATCCCAGCCATGCATCCCAAATTAATGGAGGCCTGCATAAAGAAACATCTCTCCCTTTCCTTTTTTTTTGCACCTTTTTCTTTCCCCCACCTTCTTTCCAGACAGTCTTGATTTGTGGGGTAACTTAGTGACCCTCGTTGAGTGAGTAGAACATCACCTGTTCATTTAGTAGAGCTTCACCCAGCATTGAATTGGTCTCTCCTGCTTACAGGGTGATGTTGAGCTTTTATACTTTATTTGGCAGGTCAGAGCACCTCATGTTTCTTCTTCTTCTTTGTTAATCCTTTGCTTGGCTGTGGAGATTTTCCACACAGTGTTTTAACAGTTAGACTCAGCAACCTTGAAGGTCTTTTTCAATGTAAATGATTCTATAATACAGGCACTTGTGACACCAGCCAGCACATGGGAATGGTGGGAAATAGTGCTCCTAGCTGAGATTTTTGTAGAATCACAGACTGGTTGGATTGGAAAAGATCTTTAAAGGCCGTCCAGTGCAACCCCCCTGCAGTCAGCAGGGGCATCCGCAGATAGAGGAGGTTGCTCAGAGTCCCAAGCAACCTGATCTGGAATGGTTCCCAGGATGGGGCACGTACCACTCTCTGGGCAACCAGGGACAGAGTCTCACCATCCTCAATGTCAAAAATGTCTTCATTCTATCTAGCCTAAATCTCTGAGTTTAAGCCCATCACTCTTTGTGCTGTTGCAACAGGCCCTGCTGGCTTTGGTACTGCATTTGAAACACCTCTTTCATGTAGGATACCTTGGGTTGTTTGTGTGTTAAAATGCTCAGCTTTGGCTATTTCTTTGTGGAGAGATAAGGACAGTGGGTTCCATCAGGTCCTCTTCTTGCTGTTTTGCAAGGGTAACACCTACATGCTGTGGCAAGTCTTGTGTTTGGAGTGGGATGGAAGCTATAACATGAATGGTCTGTAAGAAGTCCATGTTTTGTGAAGCTCAGCCTGTTTTTCCCCACAGTGCAGGTGTAGTTGCAGTATGAATAGTATCTTTTGCTCTTACATTAAACTCTTCGTTGAGGTCATCAGGTGAGGTATCTTGGTCCCAGCAGCTGACTCATTGATAGGATTACATATCTATCTGAACAATATCTAAAGCTGAAATGTGAAAAGAATGGGGCCAGACTCTGTTCAGTAGTGCCCAGTGACAGGACAAGAGCACAACAGGCACAAGCTGGAACCCAGGAACCTACATCTGAACAGAAGGAAAATCATAGAATCATAGAATCACAGAACGGTAAGGTTGTAAGGGACCTCAAGGATCATCTAGTTCCAACCCCCTGCCATAGGCAGGGACGCCTCCCACTAGTACAGGTCACTCAAGGCCTCATCCAACCTGGCCTTGAACACCTCCAGGGAGGGAGCAACCTCCCTGGGCAACCTGTTCCAGTGCCTCACCACCCTCACTGTAAAGAACTTCCTCCTAATATCCAGTCTAAATCTCCCCACTGCCAGTTTAAACCCATTGCCCCTTGTCCTGTCATTGCAAGACCTTGTAAATAATCCCTCCCCAGCCTTCCTGTAGGCCCCCTTCAGATACTGGAATCTTCTTTGCTATGAGGGTGCTGGAGCCCTAGAGCTGGCTGCCCAGAGAGGCTGTGGAGTCTCCTTCTTTGGGGAGATTCCAAACCCACCTGGATGTTGTGATCCCAGGCAAGGTGCTGTGAGTGACCTTGCATTAGCAGGGGGGTTGGACTAGGTGATCACTAGAGGTCACTTCAAGCCCCTACCATGCTGGGGTTCTGTTAATTGTGTGCTTTGTTGCTTTTGCCTTGGAGATTTTCACAGCAGACCTGTTGGTTTGTGCCCACTGAGGTGTATCTTTACACAAAACAGGTTTGTAAATCAGTTTAGTGGACTACTCCTGCAATTCAGTATAGGAGACTAAATTAATCAGGTTAATAGAGGCAGAGAGGGAAGGGTCTCCTGTCCTGTTTTCATTCAGACCTTCCAGAAAGGCTTGGATGAGTTGCGCAAAATCCATTTGCTATTTTCAGATGTTCTACCCAACTCTGAACTAAATCTCCTAAGCTTGAACATCTGATCTGTATTACTAGCAGTGCCCCCTTGATTGATGTTATTGCTGTCTCCAAGAGATCATTCACCAAGGATAGGTGCAGAGTCTTCCATCTGGGAAAGAACAACCCCAGGGACTAGTGTAGGGTGGGGTCTGACCTATTGGAGAGAAGCACAAGGGAAAGGGACCTGGGGGTCCTGGTGGACAGAAGGAACCAACAATGTACCTTTGTGCCCAAAAAGGCCAATGGCATCCTGGGGTGTATTAGAAGGGGTGTGGTGGGTAGGCCAAGAGAGGTTCTTCCCCTCTACTCTGCTTTGGTGAGTCTGAATTTGGAATACTGTGCCCAGTCCTGGGCCCTTCGGTTCAAGGACAGGGAACTGTTTGAAAGTCCAGCACAGAACCACAAAGATGCTTAAGGGAGTGGAACATCTCCCTGCTGAGGGAGCTGGGACTCTAGAGCTTGGAGACGAGGAGACTGAGGGTTGACAGGCAAGTGTTGGGAGGATGGAGCCAGACTGCACAGTGGTGTCCAGTGGCCCAGGACAAGGGCCAGTGGGTCCAAGCTGTAGCAGAAGAGGTTCCATGTGAACATAAGGAAAAACCTTTTCACTGTAAGGGTGACAGAGCAGTGGAGCTCTGTCCCAGAGAGGTTGTGGAGTCTCCTTCTCTGGAGACGCTCAAAACCCACCTGGTTGTGTTCCTGTATGACCTACCCTAGGTGATCCTGCTCTGGCAGGACTGGATGATCTTTTGAGGTCACTCCCAACCCCCAACATTCTGTGATGCTGTGATTTACAGAGTGTCTGTCTCTTCTCCTTGCAGGGTCGTGACTATTGTTCAGAAGAGGAGGATGTCACATAGTGCCAGCTCTGCCCCTTGCCCCAGGAGTACTACTGTGTAAATAGATTACAACCCAGTCAAGACCTTTTTGGAAGTCTTCTAGAGTGAGCAGCACTACATACCAGAAGAAGATCATCTCCACATTATATGCTCCATTCAGTTACAGTGTTTCTTAACGACCTGATGAGGAATATTGCTAAGAACTCGTAAGGAACTGTTTTTGTTGCTGCTAGTTAAAACTTGTTGCAACTTCTCACTTTTTTTCTGTGTCCAGATACGCAGCAAATCCTTAAAGTTAATCCAAAAGACGTTGTTGGTTTTACCAGGGCCTCAGGCCTGTTTTCTATCAGATGAGGTAGTGTTAAACCAAGCTTCCATAAGTGAACATTCGAGCATCTAAGAAAACATCCTTAAGCTGTCTGTCAGTCCGCGGTTGGGCCGGAGCGCTTGTTAATGCTGGTGGTGTCAAGCTTTGGAGATGGGATGGTTTTTTGCCATGGCAGGCCTTGTTTCTCTGCTGAGAAGAAGCTGGGAAACTGTTAATCCATTAAAAGCATGTTGTCACTGAAATACTGGAAGTGATGCAGGAGCAGGAATCTGTATTTTAAAGAGGGAAAAGAGTTTCATTTAATAGGTATCTTAATCGAGGACTAAGCTTGCAGTATTGGCTTTGCTGAGTTCGAATGGGAGTGTGATCACAATCATTTTGAATCTCTTTTTTTCTAAGAAAATAAACATTTTACTGTTTTTATGTATTCTTGTCTTTTACCATTCCTGCAATGTGATGTTTTCAGATCCTGAGGCCAAGGAAGGCTGAAACCAGCCCTGCTCTGCATTGAGAAGTCCATGGATCTCAGCTCCTAGAGCAGCTCTGAGCCAGCTGGGACTATCTGTTGTGTGTCATGTAGAGTTCATTTTCCCATATGCTACAGGGAGGATATTACCTTCTCAAAAGCCGATGCAATATTTTTAACAAATGCTATAATGAGTGAAAAAAAAATCCCAAAACCACACACAAAAAAAAAAAAATCAACCTTTTGTAGTAGTTATTTCAGAGGAAGTTGTTCCTTTGTTGATATGTCTTCTTACTTTGGCAGCATGTGAGGGCCAGGTTTACACTGCATCCTGTGGAGAAACTGTGTCAGGACATAGGTTTCTCTGTTGTGTGGATTTCGTTGCTCTGATGTGTCTGGACTCGACCATGAGACTGCATTAAAGCAGCTGTTGCTGCTCTGGAGTGGGACACTCAGCCCAAAGCCCTTCAACATGAGCCATTTGTCACTGGATCTTCAGAAAATCAGATCCCTTTGAAGGGCTTCACATCACCCAGAAATCACCTCTGACTTCTGAAAAGCTCTAAAATATCAAGGAATTTCTTGACTCAGGAGATTTCCTCCAGTGGTCACTCCAAGTAGGTTTGGACAGTCTGTGTCAGAAGATTTTGTTCCCTGTTAGTGCTGAGCCATACCTCAAATACGTCCCATAACTTCCTCGTGCTTCCTTTCCTGCACCTGGTCTTCCCTTGGCATTCAGGCAGTGGATGGGGCAGTGAGGTAGGGAGGACCCACCAAGAAGAGACCCAGCAGTTGCTGGGTGTGGGCATCTCCAACGAGAGCAGCTTTCTTGTAGTGTGTGTGAGGCTTCAGGATCAATCTGTCTTCTACAGGTAGAAGCTCTTTCAGAATGCTGCAGATGCAGCTCAGCCTACCTTTAGTAGCTTCCCATGAGGCTCAGCAATAGGGTCCTTTCTGGCATCTTTCACCACCATCATCTTTGTCCTGTTGATGGTCCAAAATTGCCAGCAAACTGTTTTTCTTAAGTCCTCACTATGGTTTGGCAGCTGCTTTGACCACATAGCTGTTCCCAAGCATTAACTCTGCTCTAGTGAAGCCACATCTGGAGTACTGGGTCCATTTCTGGGCTCCCCAGGTCAAGAGAGACAGAGAGCAACTGGAGAGAGTCCATCGGAGGCTACAAAGATGCCAAGGGGCCTGGAGCATCTCTGTGAGGAGGAAAGGCTCACAGACCTGGGGCTGGTTAGTCTGGAGAAGAACAGCCTGAGAGGTGATTGATCAATGCTTAACAAAAGCTATGGGGTAGGGTGGGAAGAGGATGGGGCCAGACTCTTCACTGGTGCCTGGACAAGGACAAGAGCACAACAGGCACAAACTGGAACCCAGGAGGTTCCATCTGAACAGGAGGAAAAACTTCTTCGCTGTGAGGGTGCCGGAGCCCTGGAACAGGCTGCCCAGAGAGGTTGTGGAGTCTCCTTCTCTGGAGAGATTCCAAACCCATCTGGACATCATGACCTTGCTTTAGCAGGGGGCTTGGACTGGATGGTCTCCAGAAGTCCTTCCAACCCCCACCATGCTGGAATCCTGGGATTTAGTGGTGCTGACCTCCCTGAAGCTTCACCACCTTCCTCCCATCACATTATCCTTCTTGGGGCTGTTGGCATCTCTGACTCCATCCTCTTGCCCATGGCTTCGTCCATGTTTTATGTCAGCTCTGGAGCAGGCAGCTGCACTAAGGGGAGTCACAAGAGTGCAGGTTTCAATGATTTAAACTCTTTAATTACTAAAGAGTCCTGGGGCTCGGTCCTGCAAAGCCTTGTCTCAGAAGTGCTTTGTGAAGCTTTCTGCAGTGGTGCAGAGTGACGGAACTGGGTCCATCCTCTTGAAGCACAGTTCATTCTCCAGGTGCTGAACTTCTGCATGCATTTCTTGATGCAAACCCTGTGTGGCCAACACACCCTTGGCTGGAGTTTCTTTCAGCCAGCTCTTACTTTTAATGTATCCTTTACTCCTTGGCAGTGATGATGGCACCAGAGGCATAGGCTTTGGTGGAAGTTTTGTGAGAAATGAAAAGCGGTTCCCATCTTCCTGTGCACCTCGTGTGACCCTAGTGTGGTCACACACAAAGTGCTTTAGTGCTTTAGTAAGCATTAAATAAATTATAACCCTTCAGGGGATGGCGTTGGTGGATGCCTGGGTACCCTGTTCAGCTGCTGCTCTGGGAGGCATGAGAATGGGCAGGAGGTTTGGGGTGCATCAGTAGATGTCTTTGGAGTTGATATGCTCCAGAGCTACTCTAGGCTTCCAGTGGGATTGGGGTGAGGGTGGCAGACTTTGCTGTGCTCTGCCCCTGTGCAGGAACTGTGAAGAGAAGAGAGGTTTGGGGTGTGGGAGGGGTGGTTGCTTACTAACACCCAGTCAGCAAATCCTTAGCCATGACACATCTTGCAACCATCACAGGATGTTAGGCAGAGCCCAGGAGCTTCTTGATGGTTTTCATCTGACTCAGCTTCGTGGTCAGGCAGAAGACTTGCTCTTAAACTCATGAGAGATGGAAAAGCAAAGATCAGAACTGCTTACTTTATTAGAAGGAGCCATGCTTATGGAAACAAAATGTAGAGCAACCTTTTTCTAGTCTTGAATGTCTAGAAGCCTGTGAAATACAAGATGGTTTGGGCCGACATCCTTCTTGCCACACCTCGGCTCTCTGCACTGCTTTCTGAAGCAGGGTAGCCATTTCCTCAAGCCTTGAGCAGCAGCTTGCTGCAAAGCCATGTGCAGAGCAGGTGGGACCTGGCTGGAGCCATGAAGCACATGGCAAAGGGAAAGGAAGACCCAATCCTCATTGTAGGAAGCGGTTGTGGAGTCAGGCAGAGCCATGATGTTGCTCAGATGAATATTGCTTTTTAACCTGCTTTATTGCTTCCACCTTTGCAAAGTCCCAGCAGATGTCGTTGAAAGTCTGAACCTGTGGTGGCTGAGGATCTGGGATAATGTAAGCTGATTAGCACAGCTTGAAGTGCCTCTCTCCTCGAAGCCATGCAGCCATGCTGCTGTCCTCCAAGGTGGAAATGAGCAGAGTGGGAAGAGAAGGAAAACTGCTTATATCTGATGTGTTGAGCTGCAAATGGGTTTGTCAAGGTTTCTTTTAAAAGAAACCTCAGTTAAAGGCTTTGGGGGCAAACTGCTCTTCAGGAGGCTGATGTAGTATTTAATAAGCTCCAAGTCACAGTCTGGGATCTTAGAGAAAATTGTGAAAGGGTTTTGCAATCAACCATCTTCCCTTGCTGTGCTTTTTGCTTTTAAAGCCCTTTGAGCTGTTGCCAGTTTTCCTCCTCAGACTCTACTTTAGCCATAGACAAGAAAGAGCAAGGAGAGGAACCAGGGAGCAGGAAGAGCTGCCCGAGAAGAGCTGGTGGGCACCCCCGGATCCAGCACCATGGTGTAAGCACCATGGCTCGTGCCTGTAGAAGCCTCCCAATTGCCAGCCCAAGGAACCCATATCCTAAGGGACCTGTATCCCTCCAAGGGCTGTCTGCATGGATGCTCCATCCCAGGCATGCATGAAGCCAACATACCACAGCTGCATCATACTACTGTGTAATCATCATCTTAAGTTGTCATCATCATCCACCTTAAGTGCAGAGCTTGCTGAGAGCTGCTGAGACCGAGCACTGGCAGTCTGGGTGCTGTTTGCTGTGCTCCTAGGATGTGTTAACCCTGGAGAGAAACTCCTGGGGAAAAAAAACCAAAACCTTCTTGTCCATGTGACATTAATTTTTGTCTCCATCACTGGTAACCAGGGTAGAGACACATTTGTGTGTTTCATCATCTAGTTCTGGGGAGGTTTTGGCAACATCTGCTTCAGTCCCTGTCTCTCTCCATATTGTATCTGTTGTAGCACAGGTGCTTTGACCTAAAGAGATACTGGCTTGGTGGCTTTTTAATTATTGGGAGCTTCTCTTCACCTGTGCCCTCATCCAGTCCCTTCCACCTTCCATACAGCTCCCTGGGGTGCAGGTCTAGTCATGGTGGCAGGAGGAGGTGGAGGCTTTACCCTCCTACAAGGTTCTAACCTGGTCCAAGGAGGAGCTGGCCATCCTGTATGCCACTTGTGTTTTAGTTTTGAAGTCTGGCATTTGGTATTCCTGAGCTTTTTCAGGGATGTGGGGAACACCAGCATCAACCCTCGGTGCTGAGGTGTTGTTTTGCCTCAGCATCACCCTCCAACCAAGAGCAGTATTTGGCCCAAGGCATGACTTGAGTCACAGGAGTCTGCATCTACATTAGGTTAAAGAAACCCAACTGGCATTGGTGCATTTTCATCTCAGACAGCTGTGGATCATTTCACATCCTTAGGATGCTGACAGTTGTACTTCATTCTCTTGAGAGAATCATCCCTTGCAGATGATGTTTGGGGCCAGGTCTCTGCATGCATTATGAAGGACAAGGAATGTTTTTTTGCCAGGACTTTGAGGAAATCATTGAAGGCCTTGAGCAAAGGCCCAACCTGTCTTGTGTGTGGAAAAAAAACAGGCAGTACCTCCTTGCAGGAGCAAAGGTTGATACTGGGTGGACTCGCTGAGACACTGCAGGGTTTTCTACGGTGCCCACCTGAAATAATGTCTGTGGGCACTCTGGAGAGTGTAGACTGACAAACTGGGCTTCTCTAAATGTTGCAGAGATCCCCACTGTATCACAAAGACCTGGGCAGGGTATTGGAAGCTCTCTGGAGATTTGCTGGTGTGGCTGGTGATTTTTTAGGATGTTGTCTTGGACTTGCCTGGAATCTCCAGCAAATGCTCTTCCCTCTGATTGTTCCTCCAAATCTCTGTTTGGATTTATCTTCTTGCGAAAGCTTCTGAGCTGACTGGAGCAGGATCCACACTGACCCCTCGTGGAGGACTCATGCTGGCAAGTGCTTTGTTTTCTTCATGCTGTTGGGAATCACACAGAAGTTTTCGTATGGTGGGTGATGAGCAGCCTGGAAACCCTGTAGGCAGACAGCGAGGATGGACATGCAAAATAATGTAACAGAGAAACTTGTCTGCAGGCCTCAGTCAGAATGCCCTTGAGGCCCTTGAGGAGGATCTTCAAAGGTGCCAGTTAATTATCACAGAATCAGCCAGGTTGGAAGAGACCTCCAAGATCATCCAGTCCTACCTATCACCCAGCCCTATTCACCAACTAGACCATGGCA